>LFYR01000811.1:25325-299712 GCA_001185155.1 Zostera marina
AACCTTGGATGGGTCTGATGGAGTGAATCCCCCCTCGAGCCTGAATGCGAGCGACGCTCGATCACTACTATCGGGGATTCAATTGTCTGGTCACTTGCGATTCTGGATGTCGCGATACCAGCCAATAAATCTGCCACACCCGGGATTCCAGGCCATCCCAAGGGTTTACTTCAAGCACTTCTCCGAGCTACCAATTCCGGAGATCATAAGCGAAGTGCTTCTCACATTCGAAGTGTCCCTGTCGCAGCTCCCGGCGGGATTCTTTGTGATCCTGCGGGGCTTTATGAACATTTGCTGGGGGCTGAACATTGCTGCGACGGCGAGCTTGTTTCTGTACTTCTACAAGCTCACCAAAGAGAAGTCTGCATCTGGTCGCGTCGGATTCACGCGATGACATTTCGATAAAAATATTGTCGATGAGTTGCCGACGAACTTCGGATGCAACTGGAGAAGAGAGTTTATCTTCATCACTTCTGAATTTCTTCCCGGGAGTCGGGAAATATGGAATGATCCCCATCGAGTGCATATGAATGCCTCGATCGAGCTGACCACGAGGGATATCGAAGCCTCGGATCGAATAGCGCGGACCCTCACTGCATACTCTGTGCCACGCGGTGTTCCCTTTGTCCTCTGCCAAAGGGAGGACTTTACATTTGAGGACGTGGAAGAGGCGCATGAACCACCCACTGAAAAGGAGCTGGAGGGCGGAAAGAAGCGTTCGATTTTATATCACGATGCTGCTCCTCTTTACATGCGCAAGAGGTTCCGAGAAGGTAAGCTGATCAGACTGAGAAAGAAGAAGACTTCTCGCAGCGAGCCTCGCCGGACCTTCGAGCACGGGTCGAGCTCTCGCTCCGCACCACCACCTCCTAGAGGTTACGTGCCTTACACTTCTGCTGGGGTGACACTTCCCGATTTCATGGCTGACGCTGAAACTCGGAGGGAAGCGATGTCACTCCTTTTGGGTCATCCTGGGACCTGGTGCCGGAGCGAGCTTCTAAAGCATATGAATGCCGCTTGCTACATGGCACATGCTTGCTATCATGGGGACTCAATCCATGACGTCGAGAAGATCCAAGAGAAATACAACCAACTCGACGCGAAGTTCAAGGAAAGTGAGAAAGCCTTGGACAAATTGAAGAATGTGAGGTCCAGGATGGAGAACCTCCGCGACAATATTCTACCGAAGAAGGACAAGACCATTGAGTCCAAGCAGAAAGAGATAGATGAATATGTCGCGAAGATCTTGGCACTTCGCAAAGATCTGAAAGCTGCTACTGCTGGTCGTACTAAAGAGACTGAAGATCTGAAGAGCCAGCTAGCTAGCGAGAAAGGGCACGTAGCCTCGCTTGAGGCTATCATAGCGGATTTAAAGAAGCAAGCTGCTCAGAGCCGACGCGAAACAACTGAGCTGAAGGGTGAGCTGGCGAGTGCGGAAGAAGAGGTTCTAGCTCTTAAGGATGACAATGCCGCACTCTCTGGGAAAGCTGCTGGGTTGGATTTGGACGTACGCTACCAATCCGACCAGCTTCAGGAGCTCATCTTCTTCGGCCCGACTGTGTTTCCTGCTCTGCCCCCCGACTACATCACGGACATAATGGCATGGGTAGAGCAGCACCCCGAGGAGCTCGAGAAGAACAAAGAAGCCCTCGATAAAATGAAGGACGAAGCTGGCCAAGATTAGATCTTATAAGTCCTTAGATTTTTGTATAATTGTTATCTTTGTATTTTGTAACCTTTTTATCGAACTTAATGAATTAATCGCTTTTATTTTCTTATTAATTGTTCATTTATTTTATTCTTTTGAAATGTAACTAAGACCCGAAACTAGATTCGCGAGTCGTAATTTAGCCGCTCTGGACGTAAATTAGACTAACCCTATCGCTAGCCACTCTGGGCGTAGACTTGGTCGTGCGAATCGTAGCTCAGTCTACGGTTAAATTCGCAAAAATAAATTAAACTTTACAACTATTAGAAACTCGTAATATTGATTAAACTAATAAGTTCGAAAAGCAACAAAAATTATCGAAAGATAACCAAAGGATATTTGATAAACTTTAAGACTCTAGAATTGTGTTCTAGGTTCCTCACTATGTAGTTAAACTCCGGCCGAGGCGACGGAGCAACTTTTGTCCCATATCAAAGATGTAACAATGAGATGGGGTGAAATTGTTTAAAAACGACTACTAATCTATTAAGGCCGTAGCGACATGATAGATTCTGATTTGTGGTGGGTACTTAGAACCTCTTGTGGTTGGGTTCACTTGTACCTATCAACTACCTAGGACTCTGCTTTTAGACCCTAATGCGTGGTTGAACTCTGGCTATGATGACAGAGCAACTCTTTGGACCCATATCTAGGCTGAAGTGACCAGATTGGGTTGAGTCATAATGTGTTTAAAGACGATTTTGATCTATTAAGGCAATAGCGACAAAATAGATTCATAGTGTGGGGTGCTAGCTAGAGTCGTAGGTAGATGATAAATCTAAATTTTATTAAAAAACGTAAATTACAACAATAAGATTTGTAATTTTTAAACTAACATATAGACTAAGAGGCTCTAACGCGCTTAATGCTAAGCGCGATGTTGCTGTACGTTGTCCGTGTGCCAGATGCAAGGACTTTTGGGTGACAGTTTATTCCTACTCCTCTTAGCTATGCTAGCCTTCCTGTGGGTCTACCACCAAATAGCATATGGATGGTTTTCCGTGGGTGGTCCTCGCTATTGTCGCTGTCTGGTGAAGGAGAGCGTGGACGCTTCCCTTTCGTGTCAGACTTGCAATTGTTTCGATCCCGGGATCCTTTGACCAGGTTGTCAAGTTCGCCGTTCGAAATTAATTGCTCGACATAGAGCGAGAATTCCCTGCAATAGTCTGTCAGATGGCCGTGGTCCTTGTGGAATTTACAGAATTTTCCACTTTTCTGACGACGATCCTTGGTTGCAGGGTCCATAGAGCGAGGAGCGGGCAGATCCGCTCTGTTCCTCAGTTTTTCAAACAGCTCGCCTTTGCTGATTGTTAGTGGGGTCCGGTTCCTCCAAAGTTGAGGTGGACCCCTTGGCGATTGTTTGACGGATGTTTGATACACCTTGTTATCATGTTTAGGCTTCCAATCCTTTCTGAAAGAATCAGCCGCATCGCTAGTGTATCTGTTCGAGGAGTCATTGTAGCTCTTTCTCTCGAACTTTTGTTTTTTGAAGCTAGTGTTCTCGAGTTCCACTAGCTTGTTTTCATTCTGCTCTTCCACCTCAATGAATGACTGAGCTCGTTGGAAGAGGTCGGGTAAGGTCTCCACTTTGTGGAGCGTGAGATTCAGGGCCAGAGAGGAGTAGGGTACCAGCCCATTTGTGTACCCCACAATGGCCAAACTCGGGATTAAGTCGCTCACTTCTGTCATCATTGAAGTGAACTTAATCGTGTAATCCCTTAGAGACAGTTTGTCCTGTCGTAGCGCCAACAGTGCATTGGCGCTGTATTTGATCCTAATCATCCCCACATGTTGGGCGATGAATTTGGACGCGAGGTCTGCAAAGCTGAAAACTGATCCAGCTGGCAGACCAGAAAACCATCGATAGGCATTGCCCTTAAGAGTGTCGGGGAATGCTCGACACAGCAGTGCGTTATTAGTGGTTTGCGGTTCCAGAACGCTGAGGTAGAGGTTGACGTGATCTTGTGGATCACCCGAACCATCGTACGACTCTATTCTGGGTACCCGCCAGGTTGGTGGAAAGGCCACCTTCAAAATGTCCTCTTGGAAAGGAGCGCTTTTGACTCTTAAGAACTCGATCGGATTGCTGATGACTAGAGTGTCAGCCAGCTTCCGACGGAGGTCCTCTACGAATCGTGTTGTAAGAGTCCTATCAGTGCGACTCTTACCGGGTCCAGCTCTTGACTTTTCTGGCTCTGGACCTTTCTTTTTCTCCGTAGTTGGAGAATTGTGAGAAGCTGATTCACACGCTCTCTTGCGTGTGATGGTTCTCTGACTCCTTGCTTTTTCAAGGTTGCTAACTCTTTTTTCAATGTTATCCATAAAGTTAACTAACCTTGCTTCTAGAGCAGGAGAGATGGATGTCCGAGGGGACAGATCGGTTTGAGCATCCTCGAACCTTTCAACTTGTATGTTTGGCTGAGGATGCTCAGTTTGTGCCCCATCGGGTACCACTGAGGATTTACCCTTGTTTCTCAGATGGTAATCGTGCTTTTGCCTTTCAGATGTCATAGATGACAAAAGAGAACTCCAACCGGAGCGTAGGTATTAATTGAGCTAACTCGAAAGAAACCAAGTGGTGTCGGCGACTCAGCAGGTGGAGTCGGCGACTGCCTTAGGTTTTTTTGACTTTCGAGCTGAGTAGAGGCTCGAGAAAAAACCAAGTGGAGTCGGCGATTCACAAGGTAAGTCGGCGATTCACAAGATGGAATCGGCGACACACGATGGTGGAATCGGGGATTGCACTCTTAGCTAGCAGAATAACCCGCAATCGGAGACTCACTTGGTGGAGTCGGCGATTGCCTGTGTGAATCGGAGATTCATTGACACAAAGTCAGCGACTCACCCTAAGGGAATCGAGCTGATCTTTGCGAAGAAAATTTCGCGATTACGACGGGATATCGTAGTTCGATAGTCCCACAGACGGCGCCAGCTGATGAAGCACGAAATCTGCTACCAGTAGGCTCGCGGGGTCGCGAGGAGGGCCCGAGGCTTTGGAGTCCACGACGCATGCTCTACGTCAATGTACCTGCAGAAGGGGAGGGGAATCGGCGACTCTCTTGGGAGTAGGCGATTTGGGCTCCAAGTGTTGCTCTGGTTGGTGTGTGTCAAGTGGGAATGACTTGAGGGTAGAGGTCTCCCAAGGACCCCTTTTATAGAGTCCTGGGGGACGTTTCCTCATTCATTAGCGTGGGACCCACCCCATTAAGGTATCCTATTAAGGGGTGCCTTAATGACGTGGGCCCACCCAAGTAACGGCTGGGAGTCGGCGACTCAGGTGTGGGAATCGCCGATCCAGAGGCTCAATCTTCGACTCCCCATGAGCCTAGTGGCAGTCTACCAGAACTGTCCACGAGGCCTAGAGTCAGCGATTCACCCCTGGAGTCGGCGACTCCCAGGTGCTGCCTTGAGTACTTGACGTAGACACTCCTTCCGAATTCGTAGAACTCTCCGGGGGTCCGGCATAAAGCGAAGGAACCCTAGTCCTTGTCGAAGGGCGTTGCTGGGAGTGACTGACGTGATCAGGCATGTCTCACCAGTACTCCCCCCTGAAGAGAGCATGGCAAAATACCTGTGTACCGCCAGTCCCTTTGTCCATTTTCTTCGATGTTCTTCATCGAAGCGGTCCTCTTCGATTTCTTGATCTATTCTTGCAGGTTGTGATCGTCCGTTGTTTGTTCGTTTACGACTCCGTCCGCGTGCCATTTTCTAATGGAATATTTTGTAAAGGAATAAATAAAATGAAATTATTCTGCTTGAAAAAAAAATGAAAGTATAAAACATATAACTCACTCAGGCGAATCATATAGAACATTTATCTTCAGAATTGAAATTTTCTGTTTCATCTTCGACATAACTCTCACTCTCTTTATGTAAAGTGGGTTCAGGTTCGAATGAAACAACATCAAATGAGTCATCCACATTTAGAGATATATTATCAATGTTATTATCATCAACAAGATTTAAAGGGAACTCATTAAAGTCATCTTGATATGTATCTCCCTCTTCCTCTGGAATGTCAAAACGGTCTCTAGCTTTTGTTCGGATGACAGTTTGCCAATCTTTATTTTTTTGGGAGACATTTGGTGCATAGAAAACTTGCTCTGCTTTTTGAGATATTACAAAGAGTTCATATGCTCTAAGTTTAGTATGTATGTTAATCGAGACATTTTTCGAATGGTTAATTTTCATTCCTTTGTGGATGTCGTACCAATCACATTTGAACATAACTACTCGAGTCATATCTCCAAGGAAATCCAATTCGATAATATCAAAAACTCTATAGTAGTTATTTTCCTGTAGACCTTCGTATGCACTTCCCTTTATCATCATTCCAGAGTTTTGAGTTTTTTTAAAATATCCTCACTCTTTATGTGAAATCTAAATCCATTGATAATGTAACTCTTGTAACATGTCACTTCTCGATTTGGCCCTTTTGAGAGAATACGCAAACGCTCATCTTCTTCTATCGGTTTCAAGCGGTTTTTGAACCAACCATAGAATAAAGAATCTGTTTTTTGATGAAGTTCCTCATCGCTAAGGTTCACATAAAAGTTTGTTTTTTAAATGCATCGTATGTCTCGATCCCGTCATTCCATAAAATTTTCAATTCATCAATCAAAGGGGATAGATAAATGTCAATTTCTTTCTTTGGACTGTGAGGACCGGGGATCAAAATAGTCAAGAACATGAATGGTTGTGTGTTGCATATCCACGGTGGAAGGTTGTATGGGGTAACGATAACTGGCCAACATGAGTACGGCATGCTCGAATGACCAAATGGATTAAATCCATCATTGGACAAACCAAGTCTTACATTTCGAATATCAACGGCAAAACTTTCGTGAGTACGATCAAAATATTTGCAAGCTTCACCATCGGCTGGATGTCTAACTTTATTGTCGATATCTTTCTGACATTGACTGTGCCAAATCATTTCCTTTGCAGTATTTGAACAGTGGTATAACCGTTGAAGTCGAGGTATCAAAGGAAAGTATCTTAAAATTTTAAATGCTATTTTCCGACCAGTAGAAGTTATTGTCTTGTACATAGGGTGCCTGCATGTCGGACACTCAGTATGTTTTGATGGTCCTTGCGATATAAGATGCAGTTATTCTGACATGCATCTATTTTTTCATATTTCATCCCAACTTTATTCAATTTTTACTTTATTTTATAATACGAATTTGAAAGATTATTCACTTCTGGTAAGGATGAACCCCATAATTCCAAAATTGTATCAATGACAACTTCAGGTATTCCATATGTTGATTTGATGCACATAATTTTTGACAACACCTCTAGAGTTTTAACTTTAATTTACATCCATCATACAATTTCTGATTTGCACTCTCTAACAAATTGTAAATATTTTGGGCTTCAACATTGGGTAATTCAGTACGATGGTCATCGATAACGAAGGGTCTACTTGTATCATAAACCATATTAACTATTGGATTGTTACTACTAGATCCAACTTCAAAGGTAGTATGGCCGTATTCTTCGAAAATTTCTATCCGTGCTTTTTTTCTTGAGCTATCGATTTCACCATGTTGATGCCAAATAGAATAATCAGCCATGAACCCATTTTTGTAAAGGTGAATACCCACTACATCTATCGAAAAATAAAATGAACAACAACAAGTAAAGCAAGGGTACTTTATTCTTTCACATCCAAGTGTTTCTCTTGCAAATTTCAAGAAATGAGGGACGCCATTGCCAAATTCCACTGTTAGATGACCCTTTGAATCTTGCCGGTTATATATCTAAGTTTGATCATCATCGGTCATTCTATGAATTTTAAACCAATACAATTAGTTTTCAAAATTAATATACGATCCAGTGTCCAAGCTCGGGCTCGGTTCGTTAAGCTAGACGAGCTTGAGCCTCGGGCCGAGCCGAGCCGAGCTCAAGATTTGGTATTATATATTCTATTATATATAATGGTATAATAGAATATGAAAAATCTAAAATATATAGAAAATATAAAATTATAAATATAGAAAAAAGGTTTTTTTAAAGCTAAGGATTTGGCTCAGGATTGCCCATTTTTAATTCCAGGGTTTCTCTGAATTTGAGTTGAGACCCTAATTTTCCCATGGAATTAATAAAATATCCAACACTTATCATTTTCCCATGGCTTAGTATATGCTTTTAGATCCAACAAAACATTTGTGTAATCTATAAGTTGTAGATCCAACACTTAGTATATGCTTTTAGATCCAACAAAACAACAAAAGGCAGTTATATGTATATGTATAAGTTTCTATTATATGTATTATGTAGTTCCTCTAAGTATTATGCTTGGATTTATGTTCCTCTAAGATTTCTATTGTGAGAAATCTTCCAAATTCACTACACAAAAGACTCCCTCAATCTCTATATTTGAGATGATTTGGCTGTCTTTTTTTTTTAATCAATCTCTATATTTGGGGGGAAATATGGCAAACATGTATTTGGGGAAAATAAGAATTAAATCTCCATTAAAACCTCCCTCAATTACAATAGGAGCTAAATGGAAAACTCAAAGATATTTCAAATGGAAAAAGAGTCTAACCTAAATCCAAAGAAATTTCAAATCGAAAATGGAAAACCCAAAGATATTGATTAAACAATGACAGAGAGGGGTTGTGGAATCTAACCTGAGTTTGAAATAGCTTCAAAGATGGTGGTCGACGTTCGCCGGATGGAAGCAGCCGGAAGCTGGAATCGTCTACGTTCGACGATCATCGCTTGCTGCTCGCCGGAAGCTGGAATCGCCGCTCGTCAGAAGTTGCTGCTCGACGGGTGTTGGGTTGTGGGAGTTGGAAAAATATTTGGGTTTTGGGTTTATTTTTAAGGTTTTGGGGTTTTTATTTTTTTTTTAATTTGGGGAAATGGGGAAACTAGTTGATAATAATTGAATTTTAAAATAGTTTTAGTAGTTTAGTAGTTCAGGTTGAAATCACCATTTGGGGTTTTAGTAGTTTAGGTTTTTATTTTTATTTTTTATATTTAAAATATCCATTTAAACTTAGTTGATAACCCATTTAAATATCCATTTAAAATAAAGTTAATATATAATTGAATTTTCGAATTTAAAATTTAATAAAATTTAAAAGTTAATATTAGAAATTGATATTTTTTATAATTTTTAAAAATCACTAATTGTTAATTTTTAACTTTTTAGGATATATAATTTAAAATAACATTTATAAATGAATTTATAACTTCAAATAACTTTTTTAAATTTAATTTTTCACTTTTAAATTTAAAATATCAAAAATAACTTTAATTTATAACTTCTTTAATTTTTTTTAAATTTAAAATAAACTTATTTTATAAGTTTTAAAATATCTAATTTATTAAATTGAATTTTAGAATTTAAAAATAAAAATAAAAATTTATTAAATTAGACTAACCCTAACCTACTAAAATTAATATTAGAAATTGATATTTTCTATAATTTTTTAAAAATCACTAATTGTTAATTTAAAATAACTTTTATAATTGAATTTGTAACTTTAAAAATTAAAATACCTTCTTTAATTTTTTTTTTAACTTTAAAATTTAAAATATCTAAAATAACTTCAACTTATAATTTTTAGAATTATCTAACTATAATCTAACTTTATATTTTTTATAATTTATAATATCTAAAAAACTATAATCTAACTTCTTCTAACCCTAACTTCTAACTTCTAACTCTTACTTTTAACCCTAACTTCTAACCTAACACTATCTAAATATGTATATATACTTTTTTTTACTAATTTTTGTTAATTTCTATTAACCCTAACCCTAATTATTTACATTTACATTAACCCTAACCCTATTATCATTATTAGATAAAAATATCAGTGGCTAATTTATTTGTCACTAAATTAGCCACGGCTCCTAAATCCGTGGCCAAAATTCAGTGAAAAATTGGAGGGAACTTTTGGCGGTAATTTTAGCCACGGTTTTAACAGCCGTGGCTAAATATTCAATGAAAAATTAGAGGAAATTTTGCCGGGAAAATTAGCCACGGGATTTGCCACGGATTTTTGCATCGGTGGCTAAATATAAAGATTAGCCACGGCTTCTACTGACCGTGGCTAATCCCGTGGGCGTAGCCCTGTTTTCTTGTAGTGAATATCTTCTCGTGCCATCTATATTGGAGTACTTAATTCTCCGTTACATGGACTACATATTAAATCAAAATTCGGAGCTACTATGGATATCGTCGTGTCACTATTATTAAGGGACATGACATCCAAAGTAGTTGTAATTCTAATAATATCTTCCTCATTCATCTCATCTAACTTATCACAAACTAAATTCATTAAACTCTCTAGTTTCTCTTCCATGACTATAGATTTAGAGCACGAGGCACCAGAGCTTCCATATTTTACTAATGATTGCGAGCCAAAATCAGTAGATGATAATATGTTTAAAATTTCACTAGAACACTCTATCTTTTTTCCCTTTTCCTTTCAATGTTCTCGTCCATGTCGGCCGCTGTCCAGTCATCTAATTTAATATTTATATTAATACATATTGACATTTATATATCTGTAATTGGACATGAAAACAAACCTTCACAATATTCTTCGAATCCATCTCCATGCTCATCAGCAAACTGTTGATCAAGAAATTATATTTATTATTTCATCGTATTATCAACCTTTCTATTTGTTTATAATCTTTACCTTCTTGATGCAAATCCATAAAGGTCTATGCCGTTTGAACTCAGATAGTGTTGGTTGATATAGGCGATTATTCTCCTGATATTCAAAAACACAAAAATATTACATGCATTTACCTTTCTCATTAGATATACGACGTAAACATGAATTCATTTTTATGACCACTATCTCTCAATAACTAATACAATCCTTCGAGAACTTACACTATATCCTCGATACCTTACATGAGCTCTCGAGGACTAATATGAGATCTCGAGAACTAACCCCGAGAACTAATACTAGCCCTCGAGAACTACTACGAGTGCTCGAGAATTAACTCCGAAAACTAATATATATGAGCTCTCGAGATCTTGCTCTCGAGGACTAATATGAGATCTCGAGATCTTGCTCTCGAGTACTAATATGAGATCTCGAGAACTAATACTAGCCCTCGAGAACTAATACTAGCCCTCGAGAACTACTACGAGTGCTCAAGAATTAACTAACTCTGAGAACTAATATGAGCTCTCGAGATCTTGCTCTCGTGGACTAATATGAGATCTCGAGAACCTAGTCCGAGGACTAATACTAGCTCTCGAGAACTAACACCGAGAACTAATACGAACCCTCGAGAACTAATATGAGCTTTCAAGAAACAATACGAGTTCTATAGGACTAACTTCGACCATTAAATAATTCAACAGATACAGTATCAGAAATAATTACAATCAAAACATACTATCTGAAATCGTACATATTACAACACTTTGCTAAAACAGTAATGTACTACATATTACAATCTCTACTTAAATAATAATTTCAGTACTAGGGACTGGTAACCTCAGTTGTGCAGGTCTGTCCACGTTGTAAGATAGTGCTTCCACTGTCACCTACGTAAACATGGCACAATATTCATTTAATAAAACCTTCTTCGTTTCATAAACATTCAATGACTTATATAATGATGAAAACCTGTTTGTTTGTTAAAGATTCAATGGTGCGCTCCCTTCTCTTTGAACATCCTTCATATCTTTGAAAAATTATCGAATTCCTCGGTGAAGAAGTCCTGAATAGTGGGGTATGCTCCCATAGAAATACCTAAGATAAAACAGTAAAATCAATATGGTGAGACATGCCTGATTACGGCAGTTACTCCCAGCAACGCCTTTCAACAAGGACTAGGGTTCCGTAGCTTTGGCCGGACCCCCGGAGAGCTCCCACGGTGCGGAACACGTTCATCGTCCAGATCGCCGAGTTAGCCCGTAAGTCGTCCGATTGGACTACCAAGTCGCCGACATAAAGGATAAGTCACCGAGTTAAGGCTAAGATCGGCAGTATGGTAGACTGCACATCTTGCCTCTGGAAACTCGGCGAGTTAGCCCTAACTAGGCGACTTCCATACCTGAATCGTCGACTTACGACCGTTACTCGCCGCCAGCCAACGTCATAAATGTTACCATATATGACCATAGGCGCGATGCCCGCCTTTGATTGCGCCCTCCGAGACCATATAAAAAGGGTCCCAAGGGGACACTCAAAGGCACGATTCAAGTTCCTCTCTCACACCAGAGCACCAGTAAGAAACTCGGCGAGTCTCACTAGAATCGCCTAGTTTTTCCTTGCAGGTATTTGACGTAGAGCGCGCGTCGTGGACTCCAGAGCCTCCGGCATCACCTCGCACCACCGCGAGCCCTGGTAGCAGATTCAGTGCTTCATCAGCTGGCGCCGTCTGTGGGAATACCGAACCACCGGTATCCCGTCGTAATCGCGATTTTTTAAAAATCCGGCTCGAGCTCTCCTAGAGGGTTCGCCGAGTTTGTTAAAAAGTCGCCGAGTTAGATCGTCCGATTCTCGGTTCAAATCCGATTTAGCCTTAAATCGTCGACTTATCTTTGAGAATCGCCCGATCCGGAATATCGTCTGCTAGCTAAGAGTGCTGTCCACGACCTTGTTCGGAAAACACCACGAAATCTAAAAGTTGCCGAGTTAACCCCTAACTCGCCGACTTATTTTTTGTTTTTCCGACAGGCTCAGTCAGGTACCTCTCCGCTTTGGTACTTCTCCGCTTTTGTTTTCATGGCAATCATCGAAAAACAAAAGCACCCTTACGCCACAAGAAGTAAGGGAAAAATGCCAGCAACTGAGCTGGAACAGGGCGAGCAATCCCGACCAAAGGGACCCAGCAATGCTCAACCTGATGAAACAAACTCGGTTCCTCCACACATCGAGGAACACATAGTGCCCAAGGCTCTACCCACCTTGGAGGAAAGGTTGTTCAGCTTCATGGATAACATAGAAAGAAGGATGACTAACCTCGAGCAAGCGAGGAGTCAGAGGACCACCACCATCCGTGAAAAAGCGGATGAATCTGGGTCCATCTACTCTCCATCTGCGGAGAAAACCAAACAGAGTTCCCGTCTCAAAACGGGACCCAGTAAGAGTCGCTCCGAAAGGACTCTTACCACTCGGTTTATAGAGGATCTTCGGCGGAAGTTGGCCACCGACCCAGCTGTCGGCAATCCGCACGAGATCCTGAGGATTAAAAGTGTTCCTCTTCGCGAGGACCTTTTAAAGGGATCTTTCCCACCTACCTGGCGGGTACCCAGGATTGAGGCATATGACGGTTCAAGTGATCCACAAGATCACGTGAATCTCTACCTCAACGTCCTGAAACCGCAAACCATCGATGATGGGCTGCTGTGTCGGGCATTCCCCGACACTCTCAAGGGCAGTGCTTATCGATGGTTCTCCGGTCTGCCAGCTGGCTCAGTCACCAGCTTCGCAGACCTGTCGTCCAAATTCATCGCCCAGCATGAGGGGATGATAAGGATCAAACACAGTGCCAATGCACTTCTGGCACTTCGACAGGATAAGCTGTCTCTGCGGGATTATACGGTCAAGTTCACAACAATGATGACAGAAGTGAACGATCTGATCCCAAGTGTGGCCATAACGGGATACATCAGAGGATTGGTCCCCTACTCCCCTCTGGCCCAAAATCGGACTCTCTACAAGGTGAACTCTCTACCCGACCTCTTCCAACGCGCTCAATCATAGATTGAGGTGGAAGAGGAGGATGAAAACAAGCTAGCTGAACTTGGGACTCCTAGCTTCAAGAAACCTAAGTTTGAAAAGAAGGGGTATAGTGGAAACAACAATTTCCACGACACCTCTAACAGGTATAACAACAACAGGGCTGAAACTTCCAAAAAAGAATGGAAGGCTAGGCACGATAACAAGGTATACCAAACCTCAACCAGCCAACCGCAAAAGGGTGCAGCTCCAATATGGAAAAGGAACACCCCGCTTACAATCAGCAAAGGCGAGCTGTTTGAGAAGCTAAAGAACCGAGCGGACCTACCTGCCCCTCGCTCTTTAGACCCTGTAGGCAAAGAGGGCCGCACGCAATCTAGAAAATACTGCAAATTTCACAAAGACTGCAGCCACCTAACAGACCACTGCAGGGAATTCTCGTCTTTTGTCGAGCAGTTGATCTCAAAGGGAGAACTTGGCAACTTCGTCAAGAAATCCCGAGGACGGGACAACTGCAAATCTGACCCAAAGGGGAAGCGTCCACGCTCTCCTTCGCCAGATAGCGACAACAGCGAGAACCGCCAGCGGAAGACCATCAATATGATATTTGGTGGTAGATCCGTTGGCCAGAATAGAGGATATGCCCGAAAGGTGCTGATGTCACAATCAACACCTCGAGACAACGGAAAACGGGTCCGCGAGGAGAAGTCAATGTACTTCTACGAAGAGGACCTGGATGATGTCCTGCAACCTCACGAGGACCCACTCGTGATCCAAGCAGACATCGGTCCTGATTCCCGAGTCGAGAGGATGATTGTCGACAGCAGCAGCTCTGCGGATATCCTCTATATGGATACCTTTACCAAGATGGGCCTTAAAAGGGAGGAACTATCTCCCTGTAAGGAAGCCATCTACGGTTTCACTAACATCGCCGCCCCAATGGCCGGTGTTATTGATCTAAAAGTGTCCATTGGTTCCAAGCGTGGGAGGGTTAGCCGAACATGTCGTTTCATAGTAGTGGAAGTAGAATCCACTTTTCATGGTATTTTCGGACGCCCCTTCATCCACGGAATCGAAGCGGTCCCGTCTTCTTATCACCAATGCATTCGATACCCAGTAAACGGGTTCGTTGCAACTGTCAAAGGATGACAAAAAAAGATTCTAGACAAGGGTATAAAAGGGCAACCCAGCTGACAAAACTTAACAACATGCTCGTCCACGCCCCGCCTGACATTGAGGAGAGGGAAAAATTACAACCTGTGAACGAGACTGAGGTATATCAGCTGGAAGGGGGACAAGTGGCATTAGGGAAGGGGTTACCCCCTGCCTTAAGAGCCAAGCTTGTGACTGTCCTGGAGGAGCACCAGGACAGGTTTGTTTGGGAGGGTGAGGCACCGACACATATTGCGCGTCAGATCGTGATGCACAAACTGAACGTCGACTCATCCATTCCAGCTCGACGCCAGAAGCGTCGAGTATTCACTTCTGACAGGCGGGAGGCAGCCAATGAGGAAATATCGAAACTCCTGAATGCAGAGCACATTCGGGAGGTTCGATACCCGACTAGGTTGGCCAACCCCGTCCTGGTCAAGAAGCCCAATGGCAAATGGCGCATGTGTATTGATTTCACTGATCTCAATAAAGCATGCCCCAAGGACAGTTACCCGTTGCCATCTATCGACGAACTAGTCGATGGAGCATCCGATAACGAGCTCCTCTCTATGATGGATGCCCACTCAGGATACAACCAAATCCTGATGCATGAGCCTGATGAGGAAAAAACATCCTTCATCACTGACTCAGGGATATTCTATTACAGAGTAATGCCATTCGGCTTAAGGAATGCTGGGGCTACATTCCAACACTTGATGGACAAGGTTTTCGCAAACCAGATTGGGCGCAACGTTTCCGCTTACGTCGATGACATCCTAGTCAAGTCGTCGAGCATGGAAAAGCACCCTGACGATCTGAGAGAAACCCTTGATACATTAAAGCAGTACGGAATGAAGCTCAACCCAGCCAAATGCGCATTCGGAATCAAGGAAGGCAAGTTCCTTGGTTTCTATGTAGGTCAGCACGGGATCAAACCTAATCCCGACAAAATCCAAGCTATCCTTGATATGGAAGCCCCCGCACAATCAGAGAAGTACAAAGGTTGAACGGTCGAATCAATGCACTCAGTCGTTTTATATCACAAACGGCTGACAAGTGTAAACCGTTCTTCCAATTACTGAAAACTGCGGCTAAGGGTAGTATCACTTGGACACCAGAGTGCAAGGAGGCATTTGCGAAGTTAAAAGCGCACATGTCCTCACTCCCCATGCTGACATCACCCAAAGAGGGAGAGGACCTGTACTTATACATAGCGGCCTCAGAAGAAGCCGTGAGTGCGGTCCTCATTGCGTAGAGGGACAAGGACCAGGTCCCCATATACTACCACTCGAGGCGACTACAAGGTGCTGAACTACGATATTCTCCCATCGAGAAGATCGTATTTGCAGTAATCCATGCATGTCGTCATTTTCGAGCTTACTTCTTAGCGCACACGATTATAGTACTAACATCGTGTCCTTTGCGTCGTCTACTTCACAAACCTGACATCTCTGGGAGGTTGACCAAATGGGCAATCGAACTCAGTGAATTCGACTTAGACTTCCGACCAGCCACTGCCATCAAGGGGCAAGCTGTGGCGGACTTCATTGTTGAACTTACACAGCCCAGTTTGACCCAACCTTGGGTTGTAAAAGTGGACGTCTCGAGTTGCAGCACAGGCTCAGGTATCGGAGTGAAAATCCATAGCCCGGATGGAAAAAACTACGAACACTCGGTACGAATTCACTTCCAGGCTTCTAACAACGTCGCGGAATATGAAGCGGCCATACACGGCCAGAAGCTGTTAAGAACTCTCGGCGCTGAGAATGTCACGCTCCGCACTGACTCCCAGTTCGTGGCTCGGCAAACCACTGGTGAATTCGCCTGTAAAGAACCACAAATAAACAAGTATGTGGAGGCGATGGTGGCTCTCACCAAGCAATTCGCCGAGTTCAAAATCGAGCAGATCCTTCGAATCCAAAATTCACCCGCTGACGCTTTCGCACGCTTAGCGTCAGCTTGGGAGGGAGGGCAGAGCGAGATTTTAGTGGACTCTATACTCCAGCCCACATGCCAAGTATTGGCTGTCACCTCCAACCCTCAAGAGGATTGGAGGCAACCAATACTGGCATTCATTCAGAATGGAGTACTTCCTAGCAATAAAGGGGAGGCCAAAAAGTTGAAACATAAAGCAGCGAAATGCTGTGATATCGGAGGGTTTTTTTACAAAAAGTCCTTCGATAGTCCGCTACTACGCTGTTTGGCTCAAACCGATACAGATAGGGTTCTTCACGAAGGTTCGTGCGGACTCCATGAAGGAGGAAGAGCCCTGGCCTTCAAAATCATAAGGCTAGGGTACTACTGGCCCACTCTAAGGTTGGAAGCTCGCACTTACGTCCGCAAGTGCCGAGCATGTCAGCTGCACAGCCCCATGCAACAGAAACCATCCGCGGATATGACTCCGATTATGAGTTCAATCCCGTTCGCAAGGTGGGGATTGGATATCGTAGGTCCATTCCCCCCCTCAGCATCCCAGGCTCGTTTCATCTTTGTAGCAGTAGATTACTTTACAAATTGGGTCGAGGCTCAGGCTGTGGCGAAAATCACTCAGGATGCGGCAGTTAAGTTCATCTACCGCTCCATAGTCTGTCGATTCGGCATTCCCCAAGACATTGTCACAGACAATAGCACACAATTCACACTGGGAAAATTTTCAAGGATGTGCGAGGACCTAAACATAAAACTCCACTTCGCCTCCGTTTACCGACCTCAGGCAAACGGGCAAGTGGAGGTTACCAACAAGGCCATCGTATAGGGATTGAAAAAGAAAATCGAATCAGCTAAAGGGACCTGGGCAGACAAGTTGTGCGAAATCTTATGGGCATATCGCACAACGAGTAAGAACCCAACGGGCAACACCCCTTTTTCCACGACCTATGGAGTGGAAGCGGTCGTACCAATCGAGATGAGTATACCAACGTATCGAATCTCGAAGTACGACCAACAAACAAATGACCAAAACCTAGCCACAGAGCTAGAATTAAGGGATGAAACCCGTGACGAGGCGGACCTGCGAAACGAATCGTACAAGGCAAGCGTATCAAGGTACCACAATCGCCAAGTGCGCAAAAAAGTTTTCTTGCCAGGAACTCTCGTCACACGGAAAGCTAGCATAACAGAAAGGAATAGACCAAGAAATAAACTATCATCCAACTTCGAAGGTCCCTACATCGTTGAGGAGGAGATAAGGCCAGGAACTTATCGCCTACGACGACAGGATGGAACGATGGTTCCTAACACCTGGCATGCGGACAACATACAGCAGTACTACGCATAGTACTCACAGCATTACGTTTATTTTCTTTAATTTTCCTAGTATGTATGTTAGTTAATCGTAAAAATCTATTTCCGTATTCTAACCCGTATGGATACCCTAAAAAATCTATTGTGTCGCTTTGGCCTCAGTAGAGCAAAGATCATTCCGTCGCTACGGCCCCAATGATCCTATCCAATCTTGTCGCTTCGGCCTTGATACGGATCAATAAGTCACTCCGTCACTAGGATAGGAGTCAGACTACATCGTCAGGGTTCAAATCCAGGGTTAGAACAAATAGGTCCAATTCAGGCACGCAAGCCTAGAATTGCGACCACGACCCTTATTAGCACGAGCGAATCAGGAATTAGTGGATATCGAACTATTTTCATTCTCGAGTTTAACTACGATTCGTACGACCAAACTTACGTCCTAAGTGGCTAAGTAGAATCTAACTTACGTCCAGAGCGACTAAGTTACGATTTGTGAATCTAGTTTAAGTCTAATTTACAACAAATTAGAAAAGAAAATAGTTTCATTAAAACAAAAAAAAGTTAATTACAAAAATCCACTACAAAATATATTAGAAGAACTAAGGAAATCTATTACAATAGTTTTTTAGTCTTCTTCTTTCCTCGCATCGCGAACATCGCTCTTTATCTTGTCAAGAGCTTCCTTGTGCTCCAGCTGCACTTCGGGATGTTCTTCTAGCCACACCATTATGTCAGAAATGTAGTTGACGGGCAAGCTTGTAAACACGTGAGGACCGAAAAAGTTCAAGTCCTGGAGCTGGTCAGACTGACCATCAACTTCAAACTCCAAGTCCTTGACTTTTTCGGAGGAAGCGTCCAAAGCTTCCTTCATCTTCTTCGACTTCTCCGTGGACTGAGAGAAGCGGTCTTTCAGAGCAGAAGTGGATTCAGAGAGTTCTACTTGAAGTTTCTGAATTTGTGATTCAGAAACCATCGCATTCCCAACTTCCGCACTTAGTTGCGTCTTCAGCCCTTCAATCTCTTTTAAGGCAGCAGCGAGACGCGACTCAGATTCTCTCAAGGAATCAAATTCTTGGCGAAGATTTGCAATATCGAGTCGGTGCGCAGCACACTCTATGTTCTTCGCCGCTATCGCTTTCTCGTGCTCAGCAGCTTTCTCCTCCAACTTCTTGTTCCGTTGGAGGGTCTTCCTCATCGACCACACTTCTTTGCAGACAGCTTGATACTTGTCATCAAGCTTGTCGTATTCCTGTTGGGAGCGGAGTGTGTCGTTACAAGATTGCATCATAATCGATGCATTTGATAGATATGCGGCCTACTGGTGAGACATGCCTGATTACACCAGTCACTACCCATCAACGCCTCTCAACAAGGACTAGGGCTTCGTCGCTATGGCAGGACCCCCAGAGAGCTCCCACGGTGCAGAACATCGTTCTTCGTCCAGATCGCCGAGTTAGCCCGTAAAGTCGCCGATTGGACTACCAAGTCGCCGACATACAGGATAACTCGCCGAGTTAAGGCAAGATCGGCAGTATGGTAGACTGTACGACTTGCCCCTGGAAACTCGCCGAGTTAGCCCTTAACTAGGCGACTTCCATACCTGAATCGGCGACTTACGACCGTTACTCGGCGGCAGCCAACGTCATAAATGTTACCATATATGACCATAGGCGCGATCTCCGTCGATGAGTGCGTCCTCCGAGACCCTATCAAAGGGGTCCCAATGGGACACTCAAAGGCACGATTCAAGTTTCACTCTCACACCAGAGCACTACACTACGAAACTCGGCGAGTCTCACTAGAATCGCCTAGTTTCACTTGCAGGTATTTGACGTAGAGCGTGCGTCGTGGACTCCAAAGCCTCCGGCATCAACCTCGCACCACCGCGAGCCCTGGTAGCAGATTCAGTGCTTCATCACGCGTCTTGGAGTACTGGTCGGGTTTCACCCCCATCAGTTGGCGCCGTCTGTGGATTCAAAGATACTCACGACAAAGGCTCCTCGACTTTTCGAAAAAAGTGATCAACTTTTTTCCAAGTCGCCAGCTAGGGAGTCTTGCGAGGAAATCAGACAACAAGGGATTGACTTTTCAGAAGATCGACTTTTTTCTTCCAAGGGAAAAAGTCGATTCCTCAAGGAGCTACGCTTTCAAGCTGCGACTTCCAAGGAATCCTCCAAGTGCACAAGGGATCGACTTTTCAGAAGATCGACTTTTTTCTTCCAAGTGAAAAAGTCGATTTCTCAAGGAGCTACGCTTTCAAGCTGCGACTTTCAAGTAATTTCCCAAGTGCACAGGAATCGACTTTTAAAAAAAAAAAAAAAAGTCGAACACTCCAAGATGGTGGTAACACGAAGTACTTCCCAAGAAGG
The DNA here is from genome assembly GCA_001185155.1 of Zostera marina. NCBI lineage: Eukaryota > Viridiplantae > Streptophyta > Magnoliopsida > Alismatales > Zosteraceae > Zostera > Zostera marina. Next base: position 45,479 of record LFYR01000811.1, read on the forward strand.
AGCAAATTCTTAGGAGGCGCCAGAGCAGCAGCCTGGCAACTCAAAAACTAAAAGACCAGTAGGCCGATCACCCAAGGGCAACAAAAATAAAAGGACTCCCACGGGACCTGAGGCTGAACCCGAGGGTGAGCCCGAGCAAACCCCCCAAGCATCAGCAGGAAGGGAGAATTTGAACATCACAGTACAGGCAATAGCTGAGGTCATCCGACTCCTTGCTGAGAAGGAGAAACCTTCGGAAGAACCACCTCAGAAGGAAAACCCTGTGAGCAATAAGGAAGCAAGGGCTTCAGCATCAGAAACCACACACGGGTTCGTAAAGATGCCCATAGAGGAGCTGGAGAAGATGAAAGAAACCATAGCAAAAATGAACGAAAAAATAAAGAATGTTGAAAAATCTAAAGCATCGATGTTTCATTCAAAAGCTCAAACCTCAAAACAAGCTAAGGCACAACAGGAGGTGTCAAGCCATAAGGCAGCACACTCCAGCGCACTGCCACCCCGCAGGCCAGAGGAGCAACCTAAACCTCCTCCTAAAAAACCTGTATACGAAGAAAGCACGGGAGACACAGAAGGAGAAGGAGGCGAAGTCCCGAACTGGCTAGTGGGTATGGAGGCCTTACATAAATCGCTGATGGTAAAACCAGCACCTCTGAAGTTCAGGCTACCCAGGCTACAGATCTATGATGGGAAGATGGACCCAGTAGACCATATAAACATGTTCGTAGGGGCAATGCAATGGGCCACAACAAGAGATGACATCTTATGCAGAGCATTTCCAGGAACACTGAAAGGGCCTACATACAGATGGTTCGTCGAACTACAGCCAGGGAGCATAACAAGTTTTGAAGACTTGAAAAAGAAATTCATTGTCCAGCATTGTGGAAACACAAGGGTCAGAAAGGGTACGGAATCATTATTTGCAATCAAACATAATGGAGATACGCTTCGGAATTACACAACTAAATTCACAGAAGCCATGCAAAAAATCTCCAACCTGAACACAACAATTGCAATCTGCGCATACTCAAGGAATCGACTTTTAGCAAAGGAAGCAATATAAGGACTCAAGAAATCGACTTTTTTGCAAAAGTCGATGGGCAGCACTCAGATCGACATTTGCACAAAAGTCGATCAGATTCAACAAAGGGATCGACTTTTTTTCCCGCACAGGAGGGATGTAGAAAAAAGAACCCTGACAAGTTGGAATTGCGAAAGTACGCCAAGACAGGAGGGAATCAACTTTTTCTTCCCACGCAGGAGGGGTGTAGAAAAAAGAATCCTGACAAGTTAAAGTGGCGGAAGCACACCAAGGCAGGAGGGTGTAGCGCGAAATGCTCCTGAGAAATCGTGGAAATCCACACAGGAAAAGACAACTCAGGCGGCGATACGAAAGCAAAATAAACTGAGCCATGCTAAGATATTTGAACTCCTACAATTACTGGACGCAGTAACAAAGTTGGACGCCAAATTAACTCTACCTACGGAAGAACGTGGGCGGAGAAAGTCTTAATGGTAATTGAGTCAGGATGCGTATCCCATCCAAGAAAAAGAGTGAACCTCACCTACGGAAGAACGCAGGTAGACGAGAGACATACTCAAGAGTAAACCTCACCTACGGAAGAATGTATGTAGACGAGAGACGTACTCAAAAATGAACCTCACCTACGGAAGAACGTAGATAGACGGGGGACACATCGGCTAAACACACACCCGTTCTACAAAAAAACGTAGACAGAGGGGTAAGTGTTCAAAAGTGAACCTCACCTACGGAAGAACGTAGGTAGACGGGGGACACATCGGCTAAACACACACTCGTTCTACAAAAAAAAAAACGTAGACAGAGGGGTAAGTGTTCAAAAGTGAACCTCACCTACGGAAGAACGTAGGTAGACGAGGGACATACTCAAGAGTGAAACTCACCTACGGAAAAACGTAGGTAAACGAGGGACGTACTCAAAAGTGAACCTCACCCACGGAAGAACGTAGGTAGACGGGGGACACATCGGCTAAACACACGCCTCTTCTACAAAAAACGTAGACAGAGGGGTAAGTGTTCAAGAGTAAACCTCACCTACGGAAGAACGCAGGTAGACGAGGGACTTACTCAAAAATAGTCCTCACCTATGGAAGAACATAGGTAGACGAGGGACCACGCTCAACCTCAGCCGCGGAAGCAGCGAGCAAAAGGAGGGAGCAAGTATTCAAAAAATAGTCCTCACCTATGGAAGAACATAGGTAGACGAGGGACCACGCTCAACCTCAGCCGCAGAAGCAGCAAGCAAAAGGAGGGGGCAAGTATTCAAAAAAATAGTCCTCACCTATGGAAGAACATAGGTAGATGAGGGACCACGCTCAACCTCAGCCGCGGAAGCAACGAGCAAAAGGAGGGGACAAGTATACAAAAATAAACCTCACCTATGGAAGAACATAGGTAGACGAGGAAGCACGCTCAACCTCAACCGCAAAAACAGCAGATTGAGGGAGGCAAGAGACCTCAAAAGAGAGAACTTCACTTATAAAAAATAGGTAGAAGAGACAACTCTCAAACCCAACCACAGGGAAGGGGACTCGAACATTGCTCAGAGATAGCTCAGGCAAGGCGTCAAGGTGGGCAAGCAGGGTTCCGTTCGGAAATCAGGCTAGGCAGGTACACAAGGAGTATGCTTCGGCTAGGACAAACCGGACAATAGTTAGAAAAAGCGCGTGACAACCTCCGTGGAGGCATAGGTATAACCTCGCAGGCGTAGAGGGGGGGAGAACTGGTGAGAGAGGATCTCGCATCCTGGGACATCACCAAAAACCCACACCCTAGCACGCAAAGAGGGGGGGAATACTGATAGTACAAGGTCCAGCACACAAACCATAGTATTAAAAGACGTATCCCAAGATATCTAATACGCAGAGGAGGGGGGAGTACTGGTGATACAGTATCCCGAACCCGGTCACAACTTACCAGCAATTAGAAGTCCGGATAGCCTATGATGAGTTGAGGTACCTATTCTAGGGTTGGGGAGGTCCCAAGTCGAATCCTAGGAAGATCGACTTTCCTAAGGATAGACTTCCCTGGGATCGACTTCTGAATAAAGTCGATCACCAGGAAAGTCGATCCCCAGAAAGACGATCTCTGGAAAGTCGACCTTGAGCCTCGATCTGATCAGTTAGGTAATTAGGCGGTTACTGTCCAAATGATCAGATTACCCCTATAAGAACTCCTATAAATAGGAGGCATCCCCCACTCATTAAAGGCAGGTCATTTGGAGTGGAAGAAGTCCTAGCGAAGCAGAGCTCTGCGCACTTAAGTTTCGGTCCGATTTCCCGCGGAGTTCCCCGCTTGGCGCTTGCTTGCGCGTCTTGGAGTACTGGTCGGGTTTCACCCCCATCACTTTCCCTGATTTTTTTTTTGAAATTTCTCTTTGGGCCTGCCTACTAGATGATAACACTTATCTTTTGTGTGTCCATAATATTTGCAATTATCGCAGTAAAATCTAGTATCTAACTTTTTTTCACTTTTAGAATACATGATTTTTGATTTATCTATTGTATTCTTCTCTTTTGCATAAAAAGTTGATTCAATTTTATCATTGTTGTTTTCTCTGAATTTTGACCTCTGTTTTTCTTCTTGTATAACTAACCCAAGAACTTTGTTCATGTTGGGCAGTTTTTCTAGTGATAGGATCTGAGTTCTAAGATTAAAAAAACTTTCATTCAGACCTAATAGAAATTGGTGAATCATATCACTCTTTTCCTTTTGTTGGTATAACTTTTTAAAGACTTTGCAAAATTTATCTCTTATTTCATCAATTTGGATCAATTGATCCCAAATTGATCTGAATTTATCGTAAAATTCAGATGCATTCATTGAACCCTGTTGCAAACAACATAGCTCATATTTAATCTGATTTACCTTAGGGGCATTTCCTTGTTTGTATCTACTCTCTAAATCCATCCAAATTTGATGGGCATTGTTTGTATACATTAGGGTGGATTGGATTTGGGGAGAGACTGAATTAAGAATCCAAGCTAATACTAATCCATTTACAATCTTCCAAATGTTATACTCCCTACTAGTAATGTCATCGGGCATCTTAATTTCTCCACTGATGAAAAAATCTTTTCTTTTTGACACTAATGAGACTTTCATCCCATTAGCCCAAGTGATATAATTGGTTTCTCCAACCAATCTATCGGGCACTAAAACAGCCCCCGGGTGATCACCGGAGGTTAAGAAAAATGGAAATTCTGGGTCTTGAAGAGGAGAAACATACCTCTCTGCCTTATGCCTTTTAAACATAGAATTGTACAGACCTTGATCGAAGTCATTAGCTCTGGATTTTCCAGTGGAACCTAAGGAAGATTGGCGTGATTTTTCCGGTGTCTGAATTGGATTGTTGGTTGCGCAATTGAGACAGCAGGAACGTCGTCTGGATGTGCGGAAGCAACTGGTTTGTTTGTTGGTGGGTGGCCATTTTCAGGAGCGTTGACAGATACCATGTTATTTTCTGGTGGAGATGAAGTCCAGGAGATGACGTCGGAGCTTCTGGAGCTTGGAGAACTGTTGGCGACGATCGTCGGAAGATTTTGGTTTAGGTTTTTCCACCTACAAGAAAAGAGGGAAAAACTAACCTAACTGTCGTTGAAAGAAGAAGAAAGGGGAGAAAGAATTGGGGGGAAATATGAAATTCGTTAATCTACTTTGTTTGATTAACTTGTGTAATTTCAATTGATTAAACCAAGTTTACAACTCAATTATTTATACATTGTTACAATTAACTAACAACTAATTTTCTTTAATTGAAACTAATTTAATTTAATCGGGTCTCGGGTCGGTCTTGTGAGCTTGGCATGGATCCGGATCCGATTAGATGTTGTTAATTGTAACAATTGCTACACAAGTACAAAATTATTAGTAATGACAAATAGGTCCAACTTTATTAATAATTAGGTTATGCTCAACTTGGTCCATCTTTCTGGTTATTTCAGTTATTTTGTAATAACCTTTTATTTCTTTTAATTAAACTTAAGTCCAATTAACGATTTATTGAAATATTTGTGAATAACCCTTTGTAAGTTATAAACAGTTTGGTCTGTTTTGTTATAACCTTAAGGTTATCTTTATTTCAATTGAGTCTTGAACTTAGTGTTATGGTAAAACTTCTATTTTACCTTAGATTTCACATATTATTATAGTGGTACCAACACCGCCATAGTGCGTATATTTTCAAATAGTATATATTCCTACGGTAATTTTCAGGTGGGCCGTACGCATCCTGTCCTTTAATTTTTAATTCGACAGCTACAATAATATACTGCATAAGACACTTAACACATGTACGGTGAAAAAAATATACAACAAAAGATACTAACTCATGTACGACGAAATGTCGATCTAATGGTCAGGATTTTTTAACGTATTGAAATTCGACGCACATGAAACCTGCCTTAACTTCCTAATCAAAGATTTAGATTAATATAATTTGGTATAAATAAATTAAGATTCCAGCTTTTCTATGCTAAAATACTATAGTAGAGTGGTTGAGTTACTTGAGTATTCTGTAGTAGGTAGCTTAAATGTCTTTATATTAATCACCCGAAATTGATTTAATTATTGTATTTAATCCGCGTGCAAATTTAAAGAGAAACTAACCCAATCTTAGTAAGCATACCTAAGATGCTGACTTATGAACCGTCGATGCCAAAAATATCCGACTTAACACCAATATTTTTTTTTGAAAATTAATAAAAACTTTAATCATAACCTTTCATGTCAATTCATCACTTTAAATTTTCGACATATATGTTTTATTTAATATTAAATGATTTTATACATTGTTGAATGAAGGTGAAACGTCGACGTTTCGAACAAGCGTCTAACGGGAAACTCCGTGGGGAAATCAGCCTGAAATCCTCAATTGCTCTGGCTTTGTTTAGTTGGGACTTCTCTTGCTGGAATCAACCTGTCTGAATGAATAGAGGTGTCCCTCTATTTATAAGACTTTTTATGGGGGTAATCTAATCATTTAGGTCATAACCGTCTAACTGTCCAGATCTAGTTTCAAGTCGACTTTCTGGGATCAACTTTGTCCAGTTCGACTTCTGGGAAAGTCGATATCTAAAAAAGTCGACCTGGGTAAAGTCGGTTTTCCCATGAGTTGACTTAAAACCTCCCCTACCTATATGGGTACCTCAATTCATCTTGAGTTTTCCGAATCATTAGTTGCTAGTGTGTTGTAACCAAGTTCGGGATACTGTATCACCAGTACTCCCCCTACTCTACATGTCAGGTTTTTCGAGAGATGTCTTTTAGTACCATGGTATGTGATCCGGACCTCGTACTATCAATTATATATGTAAATTTTTCGTCTTAATTAATTAGAAAAAACTTTATGGAAGTCCATCTCCAATGAGCCTAAAAAAATAGTACACCTCGAGATTAGTGTAAGATGGAAGAAGGAAATTTATTTATTATCAGATAGTTTTACCTCAAAATAAAAAGTAAGATGGAAGGGGGAAAATAATTTCAGATGAGTCAGGATTTCATGAGCGTTTTTGGATTTACTTTAAAAAAAAGTTTTCTGCCTAATTAATAATTGTAAAGTAAATTGGAAAGGAACGTGACATCAGATGGGTTGTTGGAATATATGACACTTTTTAATTAGGTTTAATATTTAATAGACGCATGATGAATACTTGGACTTATAAATAAAGAAGCTGCCAATATATCTCCTCCATCTCACTCTCCAAATTTAAACCTTCAGTTAATCCCGATCAAGCATCATGGCCAACAGAGTTGATTTGGATGGACGGGAGATCAAGTCGATGACCATCTGCATGATCGGAGCCGGAGGGTTCATCGGATCTCACCTCTGCGAGGAGTTGATGTATAAAACATCACACTCAGTCATCGGTATCGATGTCTACAACGACAAGATATTACACCTCCTGGAGCCTGCTGAGAAAAAGGAGTGTGCATGGTCGGGAAGGATCCAGTTCCACCGTCTAAACATCAAGCACGACTCCCGTCTCGAAGGTCTCATCAAGATATCGGATCTGGTAATCAATCTCGCCGCGATTTGCACTCCGGCGGATTACAACACTCGTCCTCTTGACACCATCTATAGCAACTTCATCGACGCACTTCCAGTGGTGAAGTACTGCGTGGAGTCTGGTAAAAGACTCATTCACTTCTCAACCTGTGAGGTTTATGGCAAGACTATTGGAAGCTTTCTTCCCAAGGACCATCCTCTGAAAAAGGTTCTATAAAATACGTTAAACGACGCAATTTCTTAAAATGATCATTTTTTTATTATTAATGAATAATTAACTAACTCATTAACTAACTTACAGGAAGCCGAGTTTTACGTTCTTAACGAAGACGAAACACCGTGCATATTTGGATCAATTGAGAAGCAAAGATGGTCGTACGCATGCGCCAAACAGCTAATTGAAAGATTAATCTATGGTAAATTTCTTTTAGGAGCCGGTTTAAACCATAAACCCACGTACAATTAGAAACTTTAATAGTTAACACGAAAAAAACTATTAACTTCCTTATTGATGAGGATGGAAGTCCGAGGAAATCAGTTCGTATTCTTTAGTTGTTCAGGCTCACTTTGCTCAGGAATTTCTCTCTCGTACACAACCTGCCCGATTGAATGGAAGTGACCCTCTATTTATAGAGTATTTTATGAGGGCAATCTGGTCATTAGAGTCGTAATCGTCTAACCGTTCAGATCTGGCTCCTGGTCGACTTTCTGAGATCGACTTTTCCTGTTCGACTTCCTGAGGTCGACTTCTGAAAAAGTCGACCTGCAAATGTCGATCTCCCCATAAGTCGACTTGGGCCTCCCATCGCCTATACTGGTGTTTTACCATCCATTCTGGGCTATATCAATCTCTCTGATTGCTGGTGTCGTGATCAAGTCTTGGATACCGTATCACCAGTATTCCCCCCCTTCGTTACGTACTAGCAGTTTTCCTGGAGGATGCTTCAATTCCTGGCTTTGTTGATGCGATCTGATCGTCAGATCCTACATCACGTATCACTTATAGTTTCGAATCACGATCCAATACAATTGAGTTAATCTTCTTATGTATTTTATCATTGTTTATTGAACTTAATTACAGCTGAGGGAGCAGAAAATGGTCTTCAGTTCACCATCGTCAGACCATTCAACTGGATTGGACCGAGGATGGATTTCATCCCTGGTGTCGACGGCGAAGGAGTCCCAAGGGTTCTCGCATGCTTCAGCAACGTAAGTCGACCAACAATTAACATATCATATATATAATTTGTTATGAATTTATAAGGTGAGTTTCAAATGAGATATCTTGTGAAATGTTAATCGAAATCGTTCATTTAAAATAAATTAAGATATTTTGCAGAATCTCTTAAGAGGAGAGCCACTGAAGCTCGTTGACGGAGGGGAATCTCAGAGAACTTTTATTTACATCAAGGACGCCATCGACGCTGTCATGAGGATGATTGTAAATACAAAAACCCTAATTAAATATTAAACCTCTTCTTGATCTCAATTAAATTCTTTAATTCTATGTTGCAGGAAAATCCAGACCGTTCAAATGGACATATTTTCAACGTAGGAAATCCTAGAAATGAGGTGACAGTCCGACAACTTGCAGAAATGATGACCCAAGTTTACCACAAGGTGTCTGGGCGTAAGATCTTGGATGTTCCGACGATCGACGTATCTTCGGAAGAGTTCTACGGCGAAGGTTACGACGACAGTGACAAACGAATTCCCGACATGACCTTAATCTTCAAGCAACTTGGTTGGGATCCTAAGACATCTCTGTTCGATTTATTAGAGTCCACTCTCACTTACCAACACAAGACATATGCAGAAGCCGTGAACCGTAATATTGCAAAGTCAACTGCCAATTAGATGTCAGATCGAGGAAGATCCAACGCCATTCCTTATTATAATAAAGACTACATCGATCTGTTTGTTATATTTTCCGTCATTTCTAAGACATCTATGATCTATCTAAGAAAATATCTTGCATGCTATCTTTTATTTTCTAGCCAGTTGCTTGTCTGTTACTCATTCATTGTTCAAAATAATTATAAGCATTTTCTTCAACCATATCCGATTTGGTAGCGTAAAAAAACCGATACATAACAAAATTAACTCAACTCTTTAAACTATTGAAGTTGTTAAAGGTAAATTTTCACTACAATATAACTGGTGATATATATTATTTAACTCTGGTATATTACTCGTATACTTGTAGAAATGTTTCCTCTGTTATAAAAAAAACCTTCGGATAATCATATCAGATGAAAAAAATCACTTATATCTTACCAAATAACATCGGACCGCCGGTTCAGATAAGTTATCGAATTTTATCTTCCCTTATGAAGTAACCTAGAAAAGATTAGAGTTATAGCGATCGGTGATCGAGTTAATCATGAGTGCGGATAGTGTGTTTGGCTCTGATGAAGTACAGAAAGTTCTACTAACGCTCACGGTGGTGCGAGCGACTACCTTCTCGTATCGGAGGCTTTGAGATCCACGATACGCGTTCTACATCAAGTCTTCCGGGTGGAAATGACGATTTAGTGAGTCAAATCGACGATTGCTCCGTGATTTACGTTCTAAAAAGGATGAAACTGATGCCTTTGGAGTGAGCTTAGGGTCCCCTTTTTTATAGGACTTCTGGGGACGTAGTCCACGACGGAGATCGCGGCCGGCCATAATGGCGGCCGTTACACCCATTATGGCTCGAGCTGGACACGAGTAACGGTCCAAAATCGGCGATTTAGGGGTGAAATCGACGAGTTGAAAGGGGGAAATCAGCAGTATGCCAGACTCTGGCGATCTTGTCCTCAACTCGACGATTTGGAGAGTTGACTCGATCGGGTCTCGACGAAGACTTTAGTTTCACTTTCGTAGAAACCTTCTGGGGGTCCGATATATATAAAACGAACGAAACTTTAGTCTCTGTTGACAGGAGCGACTGATATAAAATCATGTGTCAGCAGACTCACTTAGAATCACATACCTACCCATGATTAGATCTAAATAAATTACACTGGAAGATTAGTTCAACTGTTTACAATAACTAGTAAGGTGGTTGGTCGTCTAAGAATTTAGTTTGTAATTTCCATTTAATTTTCAAGAATTGGAGATAAATCTTTTTAGTTTTAGAAAAGTATTTTTAGATATAAAAACAAATTTTAAATTAATTTAAACGACGTAATTGGGCTAGTCCATTATTTATATTATTACATTATCAATTTAGCACATGCCACATGGACAATAATCGAATTTACCACACTCAGATTGTTAATCAACGGTTAAAACACAAGGTACGAACATGCATGATTGGATCTATTCGTACCAAAAAATTTGCTCGGTTGCTCCCTCTTTTACCTATAAAAAGAGGTTACTCTCTTCTCACTCACCGTCACTTCGCAATCGCTCACTACTGAGAACTACAGAAGAGCAATGGCGAATAGAGTGGATCTGGATGGGCGTCCGATTAAGACGATGACCATCTGTATGATCGGTGCTGGTGGATTCATTGGGTCTCACTTATGTGAGAAATTGATGGACGAAACGTTGCACACCGTTATCGCCGTGGACGTTTACAACGATAAGATCCGTCACCTCCTTGAGCCAGCGGAAACCGAAGGATGCGCATGGTCTGGTAGGATTCAGTTTCATCGCCTTAACATCAAGCATGATTCTCGTCTCGAAGGACTCATCAAGATGTCGGATCTGGTAATTGGATCCCCAAACCACCTGTTCTTTCTTGTTTTCGTTGTCGAAATCTGTTCGTAGTGTGAGTTTTTTTTTTTTCTTTTCTAGACGATCAATCTTGCCGCGATATGTACTCCGGCGGATTACAATACGCGTCCTCTCGATACGATCTACAGTAACTTTATCGATGCCCTTCCTGTGGTGAGTATTCCTTGGATCTTGCGGTTACGAGTTTTTTTTTGGGCGTGATTGGAAATTGGGTTGGTGATGTCATTTATAGGTTAAGTACTGCTCGGAGTATGCAAAACGTGTCATTCACTTCTCTACATGTGAAGTTTATGGCAAGACTGTTGGAAGCTTTCTTCCCAAAGACCATCCCCTCAGGCTGGTGAGTGCTCTTTTCTTCTCATTTTCTCACTTTAATTGATCACAAATTTCATATGTTGTATTATTTTCCATTTTAATAGTCTTTGTTGCTAGGATGATTAAATTGTTTACATACTCAGCACTCAGAAATCAAAAGGGGATGGCTCAAATAATAAAAATTCAATTTAATATAAGTACACAAGTGATGACGCAAGGCCGATGAGGTGGCCGTTATAGTCGATTCTTGATCTATTTCTCTCCCTCTCTCTCACTCTTTTCACTTTAGTAGCCAGTGTAGATTCATTAATATACCTGCTGCTTGTCCCGAGGTAAGCAGTATTAATAGCAATGTTACCTTGCTATTGGGCCTGGGCTGAGTGGACCTTGGTCTGGGCTTAAGCTCAGGTCGGAAGTCAAGTCAGGTCCTTGGACCCGACCCGACCTGTAGTCAGGTCGGGCTCAGTTCTGACTCGGGTCGGATCCTTGCCAGGTCTGAGTTATGGGTTGAGTCACTGTTGTTATCTTTGGGCCACAATTAGTGGACCGAGGGTATCATCAACAACATTTAAGGCTTAAAGTCATGAATTTTATTTCTTGAGTATGTATTCGCTTACAATTTACATATCACATAAATTTGAACACTTTTGAGGGTTTTTGTCGATTTTTTGTTACTAAATTTTGTTACTATAAGTCTATAATGAATCTGTTTACATTTTAAAGCCAAGTTTTTTGTGATACTTGCATATGATAGTAGTAGCATACTATGGTTACTATCTTCTTATTAGTCATTTTAGTTGGGTTGAATTGTGTTGTTTGTTTTGATAGGCTTACATTTTAGTGTCATCAATGTTTTCTAAGCACCCAAACAGAAATTTCCTTCATTTATTAATATGATTATATGACATTTCAATTTCTTTTTTATTAAAATCTGCTTAAGGATTATTTTCTTCACACACTTAACACGTTCTTTCTCGTATCATTATTTTAGAAAGATGGATTTAAAATGGAAATTCTTTTCATTTATACAATTTTTTATTTAAACAGCAACCGGAGTTCTATGTTCTGAATGAAAATGAAACCCCGTGCATATTTGGCTCTATCGAAAAGCAGAGATGGTCATATGCATGTGCAAAGCAGCTAATTGAAAGATTAATCTATGGTATTAAAGCTAATTTTATTTGAAGCTATTGTATTACAAGATTATTCTGAGTGTGAAAATTTACGTGTTTTGATCAAATTTTAGCCGAGGGTGCCGAAAATGGTCTCGAGTTTACTATCGTGAGACCCTTCAACTGGATTGGACCAAGGATGGATTTCATTCCCGGAATCGATGGCCCAAGTGAGGGAGTCCCAAGGGTTTTGGCTTGTTTCAGTAACGTAAGAAAAGTTTTCTATGTTACAATTGTAAACTATTATAACTAATACATACTACATACTACATACAATTCTTTCTTGAAACAGAATCTTTTAAGGGGTGAGCCTTTGAAGCTTGTTGATGGTGGAGAATCCCAAAGAACTTTTATATACATCAAAGATGCAATCGAAGCTGTTATGTTGATGATTGTAAGCATGAAAATCAATTTTTGTATTCATTTTTCTGTTTCATCTATTCTAATGTTTAGAAAAGAAAACAAATATAATCATTCCATACAATTTATTCACAGGAAAATCCAGAGAGGGCTAATGGTCAGATTTTCAACGTGGGAAATCCTAACAATGAGGTGACAGTAAGGCAACTTGCGGAAATGATGACAGAGGTTTACAGTAAGGTGTCTGGTGGAAAGATTCTGGATGTTCCGACAATTGATGTATCGTCCGAAGAGTTCTACGGCGAAGGGTATGATGACAGCGACAAACGAATCCCCGACATGACCATAATCAACAAGCAACTTGGTACACATCTGCAATTATGTACATCAATCTCTAACATATAAGCTATATTAACATCGTCAATTGTCGTTGCTGCAGGTTGGAACCCCAAAACATCTCTGTTCGACCTTCTGGAATCAACTCTGACTTACCAGCACAAGACTTATGCAGAAGCCATCAAACGCGATATCGCAAAATCAACCGCCAGTTAGTTAGTTGTCTTTGAACTTCAATTATTTTCAGAACTTGAAGTTGTTGGGTCATGCAGTTTTTGCTTACATTTCTGAAGTGATTCTTTTTGCTCCCTCACCAGTCAGTCAGTCATCCCTTCTCTTTTTTCAATCTATATATTGCTGATAATAAAACATCGTTTGCAAAAGGCATGGCATAATATTCCCATATCAACTTTGTTAGTGTGGTTTATGTACTATTCTATGATTTTATTCACAATGCTTGTTCCATTTCCTCTTTTTAAATTTTAAATAAAGTCATTTACTTTCTTAGCGTCTGTTGTTTCTTTTGACCATCTTATAATATATATTCTTTAAGAATAATGAAAAAAACCCAGAAACCAGATCCTGTTGATGATGGTATTGGTGGTGCCTCATGCATCCTCCATTCATTGTCAATTTATCATCAGAAATCATATTGGAGTTGTCAGCATCTCGCACATTAAAAATATAAAGAAATTTTCAGGTGTGTTAAAGTCAAAATATATCAAAATGTGTTTAATTAATCATGTCAATTAAATGATTTTTTTTCTTCCGTCGTACCTATGTTAATGTTTTTTGCAGTACATTATTTTGTGTCGTACATGTGTTAGTGTTTTTTGCATTATTTTAACCACCGGATTAATTGGTCACACGATAAATGCGTTCAAGGTAAAAATATTAGTCACATAAATTTTTAATAAAATACGTAAGTTGAGTTATAAATGTATTATAATTAATCTATACCCTCAAATTTTATGTCCAACAGTGAGTCGGTGAGTAAAAAAATAGGTAAAATTAGTTTTCTAACTTGATATATCATATTAACACATTAACATTTTTTTTATAGTTAAAACTATCTTGTAATATATAAATTTTAAAACAAAAAAAGAATGAATGATCACATGCGATCCACCTCACGTCCTCTGCATTGATTCAACCACTTGATTTTACGATCGTTTAAGCATTCAACAACCTTTGAAGACTGACTCGATGTTTCCTAAAACGAACAATGCCTCATCGTTCTTACATAGTTGGCCTAAGACAATAGGGAGTGTAAAAACCCTGGTGTGCATCAGACATCTTTTTCTCTTTCAAGAGAAAACTCTGTTATCGTCTTTTGGTCCACTACTGGCAAGTGATTATTCATGTCATTTTTACTACAAAAGAAAGACCATCTCTTAGAAGATAAGACTTTTTATAGATGTGATTTTTGAATTACTCCATTAACACAGATTACCTTCTATGTTTTTTGGTGAGTCGAAATTCATTTTGAATTCTGACCCACCATTAACATTTAACACCTGAATAAAACCCTTGAAAAATATAATTTATTCTCTTTGGTATCAATGAACAACTATTTTGCAAGAAACGGATTTTGACCGAAAATGGGAGAAACCCGACAAATAAATACCAAAACCACTTATGATTTTTTATTTATTTAGTGAATGGAATAATGGGAATTAAGGAGGGACGGAGGAGGACTAATTAATTAATCAAACTACGATATCACATGTCGTAATCTTATTTCAGGCTTCTGCATCTGTGAGTGTCTGACCCACGATAAGATAATGTTCCCACGGTTTGTGCCAAAACTTGAGTATAAATACTAAAACCCACTATCCTCCTCTTTCCATAAAGAAAGAAGCCAACAAGCATCTCCCTCTCAAGTCTCAACAACCACCGACGGACGCCTAATTTGGAGATTCAGCCAGAGTTTCAGTAAGATTAAGAATGGGTGCAAATCATCTACTCCTCGAAGAACCGATCAGGATGGCGTCCATTCTCGAACCATCCAAACCTGTATGGAAATCAATCTACTTCCGTCTTTTTCTCTTTCTTCTTCGAGATCTATGGATAATTTTATCGATTGTTGACTTTGTGGTGTGGATTTCGTTTTTTTTTTTTAAATCATCGATCAGAGCTTTTTCCCGGCGATGACTAAGATCATCGGGACACTGGGGCCGAAATCGAGATCGGTGGAAGTTATCTCTTCATGTCTTGAGGCGGGAATGTCTGGTATGCTCATATTGTCAAGTAGTTTCAAGCTTTTATGTTGGAATTTTATTTTATAGTTTGTAATTTTGTAAAATATTTTTAGCTGCTCGATTTGATTTCTCGTGGGGAGACGTCGATTATCACCAGGAGACTTTGGAAAACCTCAAACTTGCTGTCAAGAATACGAAGAAGCTCTGCTCTGTAAGTGAAACTGACTGATTAAAATCATGGATAGATAAAAAAAAATATCATCTCAGGCTTTGACCTTTTATTCTGCATTTTCTTTCTTTTCGTTTTCACTAGTTGGGGAAAAATGATTTCTTCCTTAAACCTATTTCTTTCTTTCAGATTATGTTGGACACAGAAGGTCCGGAGTTACAGATTGTCAATAAAACCGAATGTCCAATATCACTTGAGCCTGAAAGTTTGGTTATACTCACACCTAATCAAAACAACGAAGCTTCATCGAACTTACTGCCAACAAACTTCCCTGGATTATCAAAGGAAAGCAAATTTTTTTATTGTGCTCTAACACTCTAGATGTTTTAATTTTCTATGCTTACTTTCTTTTCAACTACTTGCAAGTTACAGTAAAGATTGCATATATGCCATGACCTTGTTAACTTATCATTGCTGAAATCTTTCTCAAATCTTGTTTCCTTATAAATAGATTTTTAATGAGTCACTGATCTTAAATGCTTGAGTGGTCCATTTGATTCGGTCCTAATTCTTGTTTTCTTCAATTACGATCGACATCTTGTGTGGGTATGAGTCTGACATAACAACAAGTATTTTATCAATAATTGTATTTTGTTTTTTATTGCCAAAATTAATATCTATGGACTATGGTTATACTATGTGTATAATATTTTTTATGATTTTGAGGAATTTATAAGGTATTGAAGCTTCAAAAGACTCTTTCAATAAGAATTTATATCAAAGCTTAAAGCTAGTTTCAAACTTTGTGATGCATGTGATTGTGATCCAAATTGTTTTTTTTAGATCAAACCATATTTGATGGGATATTTTTTTTAATTAGCTACGATTTTTATTATAATCTTTTTCTAGAATTGAGAATAACTTTTTAACAATTCTTTTATTTTGTTTTCTGGCTTGTTTGTACTATTGTTATTTTGGTTTAGATGCAATTTATATGCAACTTAAACTTACTTTTTAAAAACTTCTTAGATTCAGTGACCATTTTTAGTCCATTCATTGTTATGCTTCTCCATTTTGCATATTATTTATCATTCTTCTAATCTACTAGATTTCTTACTTTTTTCTTATTAAATATGACATTTTTATCATGGGTTTTACAGACAGTGAAGCCTGGAGATACCATTTTTATTGGTCAGTATTTGTCAACTGGGAGTGAGACAACTACAGTTACTCTGGAGGTAAAATAGTTGGGTTTTATTTGATATTTGTCTATAGCTTTACCAATATATCAATTCAATTTTAATTTATGTCTGTTTATTTTCTCTTATGACAGGTTAACGAATTGAAAAATGATGACGTAGTTTGCGTTGTTAAAAATTCTGCCACACTCTCCAGTTCTTTATTGACAATGCATGTCCCCCAAATACACATCGATCTGCCTACCTTAACAGACGCTGACAAAGAGGTAATTCATTGACTGCTATCATCAAATTACATTTTAACTCTGCAATGATTCTCAAGATGTAATAGATTTTTTGGCCTCGTATCACAGTCAAGTTTAGTCATTATGACATATTCAACATATTTTCATGATATTATACGTTGTTTTAAAATGGGTAGGAAATAGGAATAAGTGTCAAATTGTCAATACTCGAGAGTCAATATACTGTCACATTCAGATCATTTACTTCAAATCTTAAATCAATTTTCTGATTTAAAAGTACAATCGCATATTTGTGGTCAATATGAACTTCATTTGGACTTCTAAAGCTATGAATGGCAGTTAAAAGTTAAAACCCATTCCTAAGTTGTTGATGATTGCTTTTAAGATGATTTTTCTTCTTATTGTCTAAATTTTCTTGGATTATTTCAGATAATTAGTAAATGGGGAGTTCGCAACAATATTGACTTCCTCTCATTGTCTTTCACAAGACATGCAGAAGATGTACGACAGGTAAGGTCATTTCTCAATTTGTGTTTGTCATCTTCCCTTAATGTACTTATTTTATCATCAAATAGTCTGGATTGATTCAAATTTCAGTCTTCTTTTCCTTTTTCTTTTTAGGCACGGGCTTTTCTTTCAAAGTTGGGCGATCTCCACCAGACACAAATCTTAGCAAAGATTGAAAATTTTGAGGTGAATTTTTGTAAATATGTTAAACTCTTTAAATATTTTATATTCCGTTTGTTTGCAAATTTAGAATTCCAACATCATGTAGGGTTTGAAAAACTTTGATGAAATCCTACAAGAAGCAGATGGCGTAATATTTGCACGTGGAAATCTGGGACTTGATCTCCCACCAGAGAAGGTTAATTTCCTCAATACTCTTCTGTTTATCTTTCTCTCTCATGTTGATAATGTGAATTAATTTCCCGAGATAATCATGTGTTGAAATTAATGGTTTTGAGATCTTTATTTCAGGTATTCTTATTTCAAAAAGCTTATCTAAATAAGTGCAATATGGCTGGAAAACCTGGCATTGTTACTCGTGTTGTGGACAGTATGACTAATAACCTACGGCCAACCCGTGCCGAGGCAACTGATGTAGCCAATGCAGTTTTGGATGGTAATTAACTACCATAATTTAATCTTATACTGTCATAGTTATATATAGCTTCATATTACTTGGATTAATTGTATTTAATTACTCACATAGTCACATTGATGATTCTAATTTTATCTGTTTGATGAATATGCTGCAGGTAGCGATGCAATTCTTTTGGGTGCTGAGACACTTCGTGGGTCGTACCCTGTGGAGTCTGTTTCCATTGTGGGGAAGATATGTGCTGAGGTTTGACATCAAATTTTGACATTTAATTAATTAATTTCCTTTCCCCTCAATTCCTCATGGTCCTGGTATCAGTTACCTTGGTATTGAAATGGGGTTTTCCTATCTGGCTAGCTTACACTAGAAAGTATATTGCAGGCTGAGAAAGTTTTCAACCACGATTTGTACTTCAAGAAGGCAATAAAATCTGTTGCTGAACCCATGTCTCACTTGGAGTCCATAGCATCTTCAGCAGTAAGTATTTTGTTATGCAAATTTGAGAAACTGCACTATTTTCCCTGGTTTAATAAATATAAAGTTTCCTTCTCACCTCAGTTACCTGTCCTCCTATTTATAAGGTACGTGCTGCGATCAAAGTTAAAGCTTCTGTTATAATAGTTTTCACATCATCAGGAAGGGCCGCAAGGTACTCGCTTACTCACTCACTCACTCACTCTACTATACTATAATACTACCACAGCACTACTATTCTAAGTTAAATGAAATCAACCATTCAAATTTTTTCTTTCTAATGTGTGTAGATTGATTTCTAAATATCGACCTACAATGCCGGTTTTATCTGTTGTTATTCCTCGTCTCAAAACAAACCAAGTGCGGTGGAGTTTCACCGGTGCATTTCAAGTATGTAATTGAACGAAACACTTGTGAATTGCAATGCAATGTATTTGTTGTGGTTTCTTAGAAAATTTGTGCATAAAATAATAAACAGGCAAGACAGTCATTGGTTGTTCGAGGTCTTTTCCCCATGCTAGCAGACCCTCGTCATCCTGTAAGTCGTCAATAATGATTTGTTTGTTCTTCTTCTACTTATTTGATTAATTAATCGGCTGTTTGATTTTATTTGGCAGGCGCAGTCCTCCAGTACTACAGATGAATCTGTTCTGAAGGTTGCTTTTGATCATGGGAAGGCCGTAGGTTTAATAAAGCCACATGATCGTGTTGTTGTCTGCCAGAAAGTTGGGGATTCTTCCATTGTGAAGATTATTGAGCTAGAAGATTGATGAATCTGATCCACGTTACGACGCATTTAGTAGATTCTCTCTGTCTCTACCTTTGTCTCTTGAGAATAATTATTTATAGATGGTTGTTTTGTTTTGTGTGCCCCTCTAAATCACTAATGAATACGATTTTGTTGCTTATTGTGTTTTTAATAAAAGTTACTGTTTTAAAATTATATAAATAAGTGAACAGTGACTAAATGATGTCTGCAAAATCAGATTAAACATAACTTGAATTAAAGCTGAAAACAACCATATAATAAAAATTTCTTCAATTGAAAATTTGAAATATTATGCAATGCATCATGTTTGTGTGAACTTCAAAACACAAATGAGAAGAAAAAAACTACTACATTCAGAAAAATCCAGGTGCTGCTTGCTACTTCTTAACCTCCACTTCCCCTGAAAGATTTGAAGAAAGTCTACTCCATAGAAGAAGATGCAGGTGGTGCTCCATAACCCCCACCACCTCTACCAAAACCGGGTCTGTCGCCTGCTCCCTGAAGGATTCAAAGAAAGATAAAATAGATTTTGCTTGTTAAAAAACTCAAAAAAAAATGCTTGCTGGCAAATTTGGCAGTTAAAGTTCAAGTTGTCTGACTTCACTTAAAGGATCAGTTCATGGTTCATTATGTAAAACATAAATGTGCTGAGCTAAGCTGCTTGAGCATATATAGATAACATTATTTCGATAGAAGAAAACAAAACAATTCATGAGTACACAGTTCTTGTTTTGATGATTTCTGTCATTCAATCATTCCTAGAATGAGCAAGCAGATATATTTACTGAAAGAGTGAAAGATGGTTAAATACGCTGAGCTAAGCTGCTTGAGCATACATAGATAACATAATTTCGATAGAAGAAAACAAAACAATTCATGGGTACACAGTTCTTGTTTTGACGATTTCTGTCATTCAATCATTCCTAGAATGAGCAAGCAGATATAATTACTGAAAGAGTGAAAGATGGTTAATTTGGAATATTTCATACCCTGAAAGATGGCTGGAATGCAGGAGGAGCACCACTCTTATCACCAAATTCCCCAGTCTCTCCACGAGGACCTCCACGATAACCATCCCTATCACCACCAAATCTAGGCCGATCACCTTCAAACCTCGACTGACCCCTAAATTCAATCACTCACACAGTCACACTCATCTCGATTTAGCCAATCTTTAAACAAAACATCTCAAATTTTTTTTGATCATTTGCATACCTAGGGCGATCTCCAGGAGGACCACCGAACGGGCGAGATGGGATAGGCCTAGCGGATTTTTTAAGAGTCGCTGGGACGATCTCCGACGGTAGGTTAAGGAATGTCCTGAGAAACTCAATCCCATCGTTGGTGAGATACCAGTAGTAATGCATCCATGCGAAAGTCTCCGTCACGTACTCCTTCGACTTGAAGCTCTGCATCAGCTTGATGACCTGCAAGTTCGGCACATTGATCAACGGATGCTGTGCCATATTATAATCCTTCTTCGCGAAAAGAACGCCCTCTTGGAACAGATACTTGCAGATCTCATGACGGTTCTTCTTAGGGATGATCTGTAACGGAAAAATAAAAAAATGAGACAGCAATCGGTGGACATTCTACGACGATCGGCGTACCATGGTTGGCTTGGCTGGTCGGTCGGATTCTGCGTCGTGTTTCGGTTGAAGAATAATAGTGCAGGAGAATGACGACGAAGTGGTATCTAACCCTAGTTAACCGTCGGTGCTGAGATGTAATCTCTGCCGTTGGATTATTAAATTATTAAAAATACTAATATAGAGTCTGTGACCCGAGAACCCGGAACCAAAGAAATAATAATAATTTATTATATTTTGAATTTTTGATAATATTTATTTAAAATTAAAAAAAACGAAGTTTTATAAAGAAGGAAAAAAACAGAACCATCCCAAATAGAACAAGCATCATATCCACCGTCCATTCTCTTCTCACCTTATTCTCCATGATCTCTTTTTTTCTCCTTTCACACTCCCAATACATGGCATGCAGTTTCCCAATACCGTCTTCTTTCCAATCTCCATTTCTTCCTCCATCAAGCGCTTTTCCGACGACTTTCAGACTGTTCTTTCCGTTCAGACAGAGCCCATCGTTCCCTTCCACAGTTAAACTCACCTCAACAACCTCCGCCTTCTCACTGGAACAAGTCAAAAGTGCGGAAACCACACAGTCATCGAGAACAACGGCGTACCGGATTTGGGTT
Source organism: Zostera marina (assembly GCA_001185155.1). Classification (NCBI taxonomy): domain Eukaryota; kingdom Viridiplantae; phylum Streptophyta; class Magnoliopsida; order Alismatales; family Zosteraceae; genus Zostera; species Zostera marina. The sequence continues at coordinate 66,802 of LFYR01000811.1, forward strand.
TCTCCGGTGTACCAGTGTCTTCCCACGGACACGGGGCGCCGACTTGATAGATTTGCCGCTCGAAGAGTTTTGGGGTTTACTATTATCCAACTTAGAGTGAGTTCTTCAGGGGATATCGGGGTCGAGGTAGGAGGATTGAGTAGATGTGGAAGTTCATTTTTCCGGTCGAGCACATCTAATTGGAAAGGTGAGGATAAAAACCACTGAGATTGAGTCTCCGATGAGACGGATTTGGAGAAGATGAGTTCGCCTTTGTGGTGGATGTCGACTGCCGAAAGAAGCTCCTCGATTGTTTCTGTATCTTCGACCGTAGGATTGAGAGAAGGAAAGGGGTAGGCGTCGGAGAAGAAAGCACGGTGAGAGATGGGGAGAGAAGGAAGAAGATGACGAAGTGAAGGCCATGAAGAGAAACACAGGTTTTGCCAGAGTTGGGATTCTATTGCAAGGCTACGGAGGGTGGAATTGGCGGAGCTGATGTTGGCGAGTGTAGGACCGTCGAGTTTGCAGAGGATTTGGAGCAGGACATCGGAGTTTAGATCGTCGATGGTAGTCATCGGAAACTCTACCCGGTAGGTATGTCCGGATTCACATGTCAGAAGTAATCAGAGGTGTTTATTTATAGGGCGGGAAAGTTGGGGAAGGTACGTGAATAAATAAAAACTAAGTCTAAATTACCGTAAGTCAAAATAAATCAGTTTTGCGAGGTATGTGGCGCATTCACATAATGACGCGCATTCACGTAAAATAAATCAGTTGGGGAATGCGCCGACGCGCCGTTTCTCATCAAATCTTGTCCATTTAATCTAATGTAAAATAATATACAACAAAAGATACTAACTCATGTATGACGAAAAGTCGATCTAATGTACATGATTAATTTAACGCATTAAAATACGACGGACATGAAGCTTACCTTACCTTGTGAATGAAATAATGGAAAATGAATTTTATTTCAAAAATATCCTTCAAGAATAAAAACACGTTCAAAAATTGGTTTCATTTATTTATTTTTCTTCAAAATGCAATCGACAGTCGACACCATCACTGTATGACATTATTGACAAACAAAACATGTCAACATGACATCAATGGCAAATGTCAAATAGAACTTTTTTTCTTAGCAATTAATTCTAAGAACTCTTTAAAAAGATTAAAAGAAATGTTAGGGTTAGGATTAGAGTTAGAGTTAGAGACTTTTTTTGACAGTCAATTATTGTCTCAATATTATTGACTAGTTTTCAAGAAAAATCTGTTTGTTATTGACTAGTCGTCAAAAACTATATAATATATCATCGGTTACATCATAATAAAAATTAAATAAAAGTTACGTATAAAAATATAACCATGAATCATAGACCCTCAACAAGTTTAATAGTTAAATAAAGGATTAGATGACAAAGTTTTTAATTGCTCTATCTTTTTTTTACTCGAATCTGATATCTAAATGATCTTACATAGAATGATAGAAAATAATTAATAACCCTAATTAATTATTTTGGAACTATTCATTTTTGGTTGATTGAAAAATGAAATTAAGATACTAATAAGTTGATTGGTGACATATAACTATCATATTAAATAATAAGCAAGACCACAAGGTTATACAAAGCAACTACCAAACATTTGGTCCTTGTGTTTATCATCTTTTTAGTTATTAGGTAAAGGGTTCAAGAGTTCAAGTTATTCTAAATTCCAATTTTAATTCAAATAATAAATAATTTGTTGAACCCTCAATTCCTCAACTCATACAATTTTAAAAGGGTTTTCCTATAATCTAGATCTTTCATTAGATGAATGAAATTTAATTCTCTCATCTGAAATTCATCCACAATAAATAAACAAACAAACAAGAATAGGAATAACAAAGCTCAATTACCACATAGAATGGTAATCACCACAGAAGCAGACTAGTGGCCAATGCATTGAAATTTGACTGCCAAAAATCTAAGCTGAAGAATTGACATAAAACCACCAACCAGATAAGTAGGTAAAAGACTAACAAATTTGCTTGTTAATGACACTTTCTGTGTGGTATGAACACATTGAAAATATCTGTTCATTTCTAAAATCTAGTTTATTTCATGCTATATTATTATCATTGTTTAGTTCTCTACTGTTAAAATAAAGAAATTTGACAATATTTGCAGCCAAAAATTATCTACACTGAAGAGTGAAGACAAATGGTTGAGGTAATTATTGATGAAGAACTTTGCAAGATGATGGGCAATTTAAGCTAAACACCATTTCTGTATGACAGAAGTCGATGAAATAATAAACAATTGTAAAGGAATGGGCAAGCAGATCACTATTTCTGAATGACAGAAAACTTGTAACTTAAATTATTCGTTCCAATCCTCGTCATCGTCCATATCCAGATCACCATTCTCAGAACCTCCCATAACAGTTAGGAATACTAGGACAGAAATCAACTGTGTGGCAATAAAGTATTTGGCTTTTCTTCTAAATGTTTTTTCTTCATCTGTCTTCTCCCTTTTGGGTTTAGGTTTGTGGCTGGAACCTGCACACGTATACATAAAATAAAATAAGACCTCTATCATGGCAGTCTTAGATCTACAGCCTACTTCATTGAATCATTTGAATAGCATTGGCATTATCCATTCGCGTCAATAATGAGAAAAATAATCCACAATTTGAATATTTAACTTACGGTCAGAACTCCATCCCCTAGGTGTTGATGACACTGATGGATCTAAAGGAGATCTTGGTACAGATGACGACAAACTGGTATCTAGGAATTCATGCTTTAAATTATCAGCATATTTTATCAGGTTTTCATGTTTAGTAAGAAGCTTTCGCAACTCCCAATTATCCTGCAGTGTAGCAGCATAAAAATGATTACAATTGAATGCTCTACCCTTGAGGAGTAAGTAGTACGTACATTGCACAAACAGTTCATAGAAAAAAGACATAAAAACAATGTAAATTGAAAAAACTAGAGGATTAAGATATATTTTCAAGTAATAATGAAATAATAAATAATTATAAGGATTGGATTGGATTACTTCATGATACAATTGGATAATCAACTCAAAGACTTATTAGTTTGAAAAGTGTAAATCAAGAAGCAAATAAAATCACCATTCTTTTCGGGCAATTTAAGCTAAACGTGAATTTAAGCAATCACCATTCATTCAGATGGTAAGACCAGAGCGTTAAAATACTAGTTTTGCAAATGATTCCAGTTAAATAACATTTCTAGTTTTACTAAATTAAATATGATCAATGTGCCGTGGAAATTAGGAATAAAGAAATTGAAATATCATATTTTTCAGCACAAAAAACGATCAGGACATATAAGTATCATTGTATTAGAACTGTGGCAAAAATACTAATAATTCCTATTTCCTAAACACTTTGCTAGTTTGCTATGATACTGATTGTTTTTTTACACAATGCTATTGAAGAATTTAAAATAAAAATACGGTTTAATGCGATTTTGACATCATGACTATTTAATCTAGTTTGACAGTATCGCTACAAGGCTAAGGAGATCTAAAAATTCAACCTCTAAAATTCTCAATACAGATGGAATTCAAACCACCTCTAGGGTTCTATTAGAGGAGAATAGTGTTAGATACTTTAAGACTTTGTTCAGTAATTCAACCACCCAACGGCCGGCGGTTCCTGTCATTTTTCCTAGAGTGGTTTCTGAAGCTATGAATAGGTGGTTGCTTCAAGCTCCGTTAGAGGAAGAGGTAAGGGCCACACTGTTCTCCTTTAATTCGGGAAAATCCCCTGGGCCGGATGGTTTCACCTCGGAATTTTTCAAAAAAATTTGGGGAGATCTTAAAGACTTAGTAATGGAGTGTATAAAGCAATTCTTCAAAGGCAAACCTTTGTTGAAGTCTGCTAACCATACTTTCATCACGCTTGTGCCCAAAACAAACACGGCCTCAGATATGTCGGATTTCAGGCCAATATCATGTGTCAATTTGATCTACAAGCTAATGACAAATATTAGTAGATAGGATCAGTAAGGTCTCTAGTGAACTCATCTCTCCAAACCAAGCAGCTTTCATTCAAGGAAGGCTCATCTCGGATAATACCATTCTAGCGGATGAAATGGTGCATGGCTTTGGAAGAAAGAGAACTCCGAAGAGGTGTTGCTTGAGTATAGATCTTAAAAAAGCTTTTGACACAGTCAGTTGGGAGGCTATAATTGTTACTCTTGAAGCGTATGGATTTTCTCCTATGTTCTGCAAAATGATTTGGAATTGCATATCCTCTGCATCTTTTTCGGTGTTGGTGGAAGGGACTCCAACGCCTCCCTTCAAAAGCCAGAGGAGGATTAGGCAGGGTGATCCTCTATCTCCTATTCTATTTGATATGGTTATGGATGTTCTAAGTAGATTGATACAGAATGGAGTAAAGAACAAAAAAATAGACACTTATCAGGTGAATGGTGCTACTTCTATATCTCACCTCATGTATGCGGATGATATCCTCATATTTTCAAAGGCAAATCCGAAATCGCTTAATGCAATTAAAACGGTGCTTGAGAAATTTTCATTGTTCTTGGGATTGGAAGTAAATGCGAGCAAGAGCTCCTCCACCTTCTCAAAAGTATGTGCAGAAAATCAATCTTTGCATAATATCTTAGGATATACTGTTAAAAGTCTACCTATAACATATCTAGGGTTACCAATCACGGGAAAGAAAAAGTCATTTGGACAGTGCTGGAAGCTAATCCAGTCTATACAGGCGCTCTTAGCAAGATGGAGTGGGAAATATCTTTCCTATGGAGGGAGAATACAACTAGTTAACTGGATAATAGCTGGGAAGTATACTTATTGGACGCAAGGTATAACTATCCCTGACTCTGTGGCTAAAAAGGTGAGAAGGTTAACTTATAGACTTATATGGGACGGAAGGAAAGGGATCCTGTGGGCCCAAATGGTCCTTCCCAAGGCGGAAGGGGGTCTAGAGGTTAGAGATCTTCCTATTATTACTACTGCAACCAACATTAAAAGAGCTTCAAAGTACTAGGATAGGAGCGATTCTATTCTGGTAAAATGGATCCAAGATAGGTATATTAAAGGAAAGGCGTTTAATGATATACAAATCAGGCCTACTGTGGATTCGCATTTTTGGAAAGCTTTTGTTTCAGAAAGAAACCTAGTGGATAAATGTTTGGATTGTAGGGTCAATAGTACGATTGTGTGGAGATCTGGTACTCCGATAAATAAATTGGGGGGAATAGTGGAAAGTATTAGAAATAGAAAACATAAAGACATGTTAGCTGAGGGAATTTGGTCAAAGATGCCGACAAAATTCTCTATTCTGTTGTGGAGGGTGAAATGGGATCACCTAAACACGTTCAAGAAGCTGAGAAGTTGGAGAGTACAAGTGCCTTCTATTTGCTTGTTGTGCAATATGGAAGATGAAACTAGGAGTCATCTTTTCTTTAACTGTTTTTATTCTAGATCTCTATTAATTCCGTTGGCGGAACACCTGGATTCCGCTTTCTGGAAAATAATGAACATTCCCGTCTCTATTCAATCCAGTCCAGATATTAGATTAGGAGATTTAACGGAGGCAGCACAAAAGATTACGCGCCACTCTCCCCTTTGGGGGTTAATATGGAATGTGATTGGATGCTTGTCGTGGCATATATGGACGGAGAGAAATAAGAGATATAGACAGCACACAAGTAGGCCTCCTGAGGTAGTCCTTAAGGAGGTCATTAAAGACATTAGTCTCTCCTTTGATTCAGTGTATTACAAAAAGAGCTGTTATCACCCTTTGGAGACATCTATGATGGAAGTATGGGAGACCAACCTCCTGAGGCAGCGTATCTAGTTACTGTATAACTAGGCTACATAAGTAATGGGAGAGAGTCAATGAGTTTTTTGCTCATTTCTTTTACTTCTATTTTATTTCTATTCTCTATTTTTGTAAACTTGGCATTAGCCTTATTCTAATGAAATTTAATTGCTTCAAAAAAAAAAAAATAGTTTGACAGTTTTCAATAATATTAAAAACACTGTTTAAACGTTAAACCATTCCCTTGAAAACATAAACGTCACGTGCAGACTAAATAAATTCTTACATCAGACGTTTGAAGGACAAAAAGGGCATGTCCAAGGAAAAGAGCATCCAAACTCGTGGGCCTGAACCAAAATAAAATAATCTGTTTTTTTTAGAAACATCAAAATCCAGGTCATATTACGAAGAAAACAAGAAGTCATGAACTGTCAATGTTTCGAAAGTCACCATAAAAAATTATTTCAAGAAGAATGTAAATAAGTTGTCATTTCAGTTCAGTTGACCAAAGGCAAGTATTTTTAGTTAACGTGGCAGACCCTGATGAGTAATATGGTTAACACTATACCTGATGAGGCATTGATGAATAATATAGTTAACACTATACAGCTGGACACCCAACGCCCAATTCATATAGGGTCGAATAGTGCTGCCCACTTTTCTGTCCAGACCCCCCCCCACTCACATTGATGAAAATCCCGTCCAAAATATTACCCCCATGGACTTCACAAACAGCCCACCCCCTATCCGTCTGTTCACAAAAGAGTGAGTACATCAGCCTACATCCCATGAAAAATTTGCCCCCCAATTTATTATACTAAGCACTGCAAATCAGTGCAAAAATTCAATAGGCGTAGAGCAAAAGGAAACCATACCACTCACTCAAAAAATGGGACAAGGTCTAGGACAGCCCTCCCTTTCTTCTCACTTAGGAGTTAGGACCATACTTAACCCCTACTGGTCCAAGGCTGCAATTAACCAGAGAGAAAATTTGAGCAGAACTCAGAGAAAGAATAAGAAGTATTTGATCCGGAGTTGGACCTCAAGCTTTTTAAGTTTTAACAGGTGTGGCCATTTCCGTACTAGGCAAGAAGTGACCTACTTCACCCTCTTATTTAGGATTTAATTAGAGGATTTAATTCCTTTGAAGTCCACGCTGAAATAAAGTTATTAATTCGGATTAAATCAATTGATGACTTTGAGTCTTTTCCATCCTTGAAACAAAAACAAAAACCACACAAAGTACAACGTATTATAGATGCTTTTTGGTCCGGAATGGGAGTCTGACTATTGAAGGTAAAGTTTGATGGTGGCTAGACCTAACAATGAATGAAAACCGTGACCTTCATTGGAGGATCATACCTCATTAAATACTATTATTCCACTACCTTTGGTAATAGATTACAGACTCTGTAATGCTAAAATGACTAAGTGAATAAAGCTATACAATTAATTAAATTACTAATTACTCATTAACACCCACATTAATGTTGACCTCTCCAGACTCTATCTGGATTTTCTGGAGAAAAATGTGTGTTTAGCAGATATTTTATTTTCTCCATTTAACCAGAGCACTACCCTTCATTTATTAATAAAAATCTTTAACTACTTCAACAAAAAAATCAAGGAGAAATATCGAAATACCTTACCTGTTCTCAAAAAAAAATCTCTGGTCGCCTAACCTTAGTGATAAAGCGTCATATGCAGCTCCAGCCTTCCTATATATCTGATAACATAAACAAAGTTCTTACAAATTATATTCTTTTTTTGCATAGAAAGCATAGTTTTAAAAAGCATAAAGTGCTCCCAATTTCCAATTAGCGCTTTAGCGCGCTTAAAGCTAAAAAAGCGATAATGGCATTTTCGTAAATATATGCAATTTTTTAGAAAATTGCATATATATTCCTGTATTATTTTTTTTCAAATCCTATAAATTTTTTTTTCAAATATATACCCCTGTTATAAATATTTATAGGTGTAATATAACATTTATTACAGGAAACATGTAATATTTATAGGTGTAATATAACTTATTACACCGTTTAACAAACCAACCAGGTGATGAATATTTATAGGTGTAACAAACCAACCAGGTGTCTAATTTGGGAAGACACCTGGCCAGACAGGTGCTGGACCATGAGAAACTTCCAGCAGCTATAAAAGAGAAAGAAATCTGTTTGAAGAGTTTGCTTCTACTGCAGCTTACAGATCTTTCTCCTCCTCCCTTCTCCAAGCTTCTACTGCCCGGTGATGGGTAGAAACCCACTAACCCGACCCACTCACCCACTTAAAAAAGCGATTTGGAAAGCGCTCCTCCAGGAGCGCTTTTCCGCTTTAAGCTATTAAAGCAACGCTTTTTAATCTATGATAGAAAGTACTAACTAGAGAGAAATATTCAGAAGTTACAAGCATATATATCAACAAAAATAAAGGAAAATAGGAAAACCAAATCATGGTATGAAACAAATAAATAATAATACTGCAAAATGTAAATCATATTGCCAAAGAAACAGAAAATTCGATATGCAAAGTCATAAGTGCAAAGTATCACATTTGTATGTTAAATTTATTGATGCAACAACTACCAGCTTAAATAGTAGAGACCTCTTTTTCTTTTTCCAAGGAATGAGAATATGTTAGTTCAAACTTGTTTCTAACAACTCTCCTTTGATTCCAATGAAGAGCCTTTCTAATTGGCCATGGGAGATCAGAGAAATATATCTCATTGGCTGCACTACCATCAGAAGCTATCCACAGTTCATAGGTTGCAGCATCCTCAAGCCATGTGGAAATCATGGCTTTTGTTGAGCACCAATCTGGCATTGATTGATTCTGAAGCTTTGAATCCAAATCAACAATTTCATCCTCTTTCAATTTTTCAATGACTCCACCATTCTCGTTATTTAAAGCAGCATAGTCCCCAAACTCAACATATGGCACATGATCTGTATTCATACAAAAATCAAAGGTGATATACATACAAAAATGTGGTGCCAATTAAAATTCAAATGGTATCTATCTTTCTAATATTATATCCTGAAGGACAGACATTATGATAATCTCTTATACAATCATAAAACGACCCTTAGGTCATAGTTTGCATCCTATGCATCCACATAAGCAGGTGTGTGTAAATCTGATGATCGCACAAAATAATTTACGTGATTGGCAGATACAGATCATGACGCACCCAAATAGATTTAATTAAGGTTTTCTACTAAGTAAAGTCACAAATCTCTCTACCGATATGCAATTTCTAATGGGGTCAACCAAGACAAGCACAAACTTCCAGCCATCATTGCGGTTTCTTATGGCAATCGCTTTTCCAGAAATAACCAGTGTTTCTTCCGCAACACAGGAAACTTGCATTTGTGCATTTGAACCATATGTGTTTGACCTCATGTTGGATTAATTGATTTCACTATATAACGTCTAAAAAGACATCACGTTAAATCTCATTGTTGATCTAATAATTCAGTAGATTCCTATATAAAATACTTACTAAATAGGTTATACAAAAAAATGTACATGAAACAACACAGTCCATAAATTGATTAATACGCTGCTATCTAAAATCATTCACCGCATAGGAAAACTTATAATAATTATACATGACCGAAATTTTTATCTAGAGTTATCACTGTATTCTAAAGATACAAATCATACAATTGAGCTCCTCTAAAGCAAACGATCTTTTTTTTAGTTTTTACACATAACCCAACTCTTCTCGTCTTATCTTATCTCACTAGTGTTTGGAAATCAAAATTATTTAAAAATGAAATAATGCATGAATTTGAAGAAGAAAAGGAAAAAGGAATTCGACCTGAATCGGGATTAAATCGATCGTAGTGAAGTTGGAATGACACGTTGGCGAGTCTAAGATAGAGGTAGACAGGGAGACAAGTAGGACAAGCTGTAGGAAGACCAAAACACGCTTTCCTCGCCACAAGAATAAGCTCGGACGGAGTTTCTCCATCTGATGCCTTCTGTCCTTCTCCTATGTTTCCGTCGCCCATTCTCGCGGTTTCGATCGCAGGGTTTCTTTCTCCTCTTCTAGGGTTTATTTGCTTCGTTAACACAGCTAACTGAGGATCAAATTAAGATGCGGAAGATTGGAGTTATGAGTACTATATATATACTAATAGGGGTGTATATGCAAATAATCCAATATTTATAAGGAAACCGGAAACCCTTAATTCTCAATCCAATTCAGACGACCCCAAATCTTCCAACCAAGCACTAGAGCATTGAATCTGCAGAGACCGAGGTGATCGATCGATGTACACTCGTTTTTTCTTTCTTTCATTCTTTTTCATGGAAATATTCTTTAAATGCGCTTTTTTGTGGATTTTTTTTTATATTAATTTTTCTGGATCATTTTGGATTGTGGATTTGAGGAATACAACTATTCTATAGTCTATAGAAGTAAAATCTGATTGCAAGCTAGCTGATTTTCCCGATACTTAGTAACTTACTGCTTTACTGTTAATAAGGCTTGTTGAGCAACATGAAGCTGAAGACAGTTTGCAGGAAATTGTATGATTATGTGCGCTACGACCTGAAAGAAATTGCTTTTCCTTCATCTTTGCCTGACCCTCCCAATACGAAAAGGCTTAGAAAACTGACTTTGAAGGATTACTATTACGTAAGAATTCTGTTTTAGTTTTTATTAGTAATGACTAATGAGTAATAACTAATGCTTAATGATGGTGTTCTAGTTAAATTTCTTTATGGGCTTCTTTTTTTTCTCTATTTTATCATCATGATGAAAAAACAAGCATGAGCTATTTATTGATTTTGTTCATAGGTATGGAAGGAAGGTAATAGGCTCTATTTTGCTAGCTGGGTGCGGGATATCGGCCCTGAACTTCGAAGGCTCAAGCCAGATGATTATAAGAAGGATATGGATGAAGATGATAAACCGAGTGCCGAACATGTAGCATCTGATAAAACAGAACCATCGACACTCGAGGAACTAGGTATGGAGTTGTTCTTTATTACTTGATTTGAAATTATTCAGAATCTCACTCACTAAGAACTAGGTATGGGCATTTTGATAAGCAGTATTTTCTGCAAAATTTTATAACCATATAACTGCTTCTTTGTTGATCATTTTCAAGTATCAATGTTGCGTGTTTGTTTATTTTTTATTGGTGCAAACAGCCGTGGCTGCAAGAGGAGGAATGGAGACCTTAAAGCCAGTTTTGCAACGCATATATATGATTCGGGCATCGTCATACAGAGATGCATTAAAAAGTTTCATCCAAGGTTACCAAGAAGGGATTAAACAAGTTATGGAAGAGAATGCAGAATTAAATTCCAAAGGCAAAGTTGGTGGAACAGAAAAACCCACTTCGTCTTCATAACTTGGGTTTTTGATTCTGCATATAGTGTTTTTAGGATAGATTTGTGTTTTATTTCGAATTTTCCAAAATCTGTTTTATTGGACTTGGCATCATGAGATTTTATAGAAGACTTTTCAATAAAGGTTCAAAAGAGCTATTGTCCACATTCACAGAAATCACAGCTTACCAATGTAGAACTCAAAGAAATTTCAGAAGTTTAGTTCGAAAGAGATTTATTGAGTCTGGTTTAACAAACAGTAGAAATTTTATGATGGATGGTCAACATGACATCAAAATGGAAAAAATATTACATCGTTTGCAGATCTGTGCAAGGGAAAGTTTGCTTTTAGAAGGCATGGCCTGCCATGGATTTGTCATTCAAGCTGGTTTGCAGTCAGATACTCTCACGTCCAACATCCTCATCAATATGTATTCTAAATGCAGTTTTATCATTGCAGCTCGTGGTGTATGTGATAGAATGTATGCAAGAAGTATGGTTTCTTGGAATACCATAATCAGTGCGTACACACGGAATGGTAATCATAAGATGGCATTGGAGCTCTTCGTGCTGATGCTCCGTGAAAGAACTTCATTTAGTGAGTTTACTATGTCTAGTGTTCTATGTGCTTGTTCTGCGAAATTGAGTGTCGACGAATGTAAGCAGCTACATGCAATGGCTCTCAAATTTGCAATGGATTCCAATGTCTTTGTAGGGACATCGATGCTTGATGTTTATGCCAAGTGTAACATGATCAAAGAGGCCTTCTCAGTTTTCAGTTCTATGAGCGAAAAGTCTTCTGTGACATGGAGTTCAATGATAGCGGGCTTTGTACAGAATAGTCTCTACGAGGAAGCATTGGCTTTGCTTCATAAAGCTCAGAGACTGGATTTGGAACGCACCCAGTTTACTCTTTCTTCTGCTCTAACTGCTTGTGCAGGTCTTGCAGTAAGTATTGAAGGAACCCAGTTACACGCAGTGTTAGTGAGGAGTGGCATTGATGCATATATCTTTGTCATAACCTCATTGATTGATGTTTACTCAAGATGTGGATGCATAGAAGAAGCTTATGTGATTTTTCAGCATTTTGAAGATAAAAATATAGTGGTATGGAACGCAATGATAGCAGGATTCTCAAGGTATTCTAGAACGAATGAAGCTCTGATGTTATTTGAAAATATGAAGCAGAATGGCATGAATCCAAATGAAGTGACATACATTTCTGTATTATCTGCATGCAGCCATTTTGGTCTTGTAGAGAAGGCACTTGATGTTTTTGATTCCCTGATGAATGACAATATTTTGCAACCTAATGTGATTCATTATTCTTGCATGGTAGACGTTCTTGGCCGTGCAGGGTTGATTAACGAAGCTTGGGATTTGATATGCCAGATGCCGTTCAATGCCACTGCCTCCATGTGGGGCTCTTTGCTTGGTTCTTGCCGGATTCATGGACATATCAATCTGGCTAAGGTAGCTGCTGAACATCTTTTTGAAATTGAACCCAACAATGCCGCAAATCATGTTTTACTTGCAAATTTGTATGCTGCTAACAAGAAATGGACTGAAGTTGCTACAACAAGGAAATTTTTGAAAGATAGTGGTGCAAGGAAAGAGTTGGCAAAAAGCTGGATCGAAGTGAAAAACACGGTTGAGATATTTGTTGCTGGTGATGTTTCCCATCCAAGAATCCTTGAGGTGTACACTAAAATAGAAGATATGGAGAATGAGATGAAGAAACTTTCTTATAAAGTGCAGACTAAATACGATTTACATGATGTGTGTGAGGAAGAGAAAGAAATGCTTTTGAAATACCATAGCGAGAAATTGGCTCTTGCATTTGGCCTCATTAATCTTCCTCCGGGTTTGCCGATCAGGATCCACAAGAACCTTCGTGTGTGTGTTGATTGTCATTCTTTTATGAAGCTATCGTCGGCGATTTCAAACAGAGAGATAATCCTTCGCGACACTAATAGATTTCACCATTTCAAAGATGGTCTGTGTTCTTGCAAGGACTTCTGGTAATGTACTCGTGTAATTGATTCACTATTTTTTCAGATAAAAATTTCATCTGTTGATACAGTAGTATATCTTCTTTGACTTAAAATTTAGCATATAAAGGCATCAATCATTCTCAAATAACTACCCATTTGTCTACAGGGAAAAAAACTCTTTCCCTCTCCATTTCCAAATTCCAAGATTGAATTCTCACCAATTGAATCTGTTTACTTGATTTTCATCTTTTCCCCATTTGAGTAAAAATTTGTGACAGTAAAACCTAAATAGTTGTCTATCTATCTAGAGTTTCTTAAGCTTTTAAGAAAGTTTGATTAGTAGTAATTTAGTAGAACTTGTCAATTCTATGATTAGGTAGTTGATGGTGGACATCTGAACCAATAACTCTATATACTATCTCTTAGATCTCAAACTGTTGGTTTTGATTTTATGGGTCGACATTTGCATAGTCACAGAATTGCATAGATAATTGCATGAATGTTGGGTGGATGATTAACTTTAACATGCCTGTCTTTCTCAAGCTATTGGTGTGAAAGAAAAGAGAAAAGTGGTCATGTTTATATGGTCGACGGTCTATTATTAGCAATAGATTGATAATAGAATGTATGGGTCTACATTACAGTCTACCAGAGAAGACTTGTTTGTTTTCTTGTTCTCTACCGACTTTCGTTTTTTTTAAATGTAGTGGTCATAGTTTCTCATGTAAGATTTTTCATCTTTGAGATTTAATTATCTCAAACTATCATGATTATCATTAATTAACATTAGATAATTTTTTGTAATTCGAATATTGCTCCTCTTTATTTTAATGGGGGGAAATCATTTTATTTTCATGTTATTGACTCTCATAAATCCAAAATCCCTTTCATTTTTAACTATTAAATGCTAGAAAGGATAATAAGATATGACACGTGAAAATAATTATTTTATTATTATTTTAACTATTTTAACTATTATTTTAATGATAATAATTATCTAAGAGAATTTTATCATTTTATCTTATTACATAATTATTATTTTACCTTTATTATTTTATGGTTACGTGAATATAATATTTTATATAGAATTTAAGAGATTTTACATAAAATATTATTTTACCATTATTATATAAACGATAAACATAGTTCAAAATCAATAATAATATATTTTTGTGTCGTGTCGTGTCAACTTACGTTTTATGTAATCGTGTTGTGTTCATATAGACAAACACTAAACCGACATTATTATTGATCGTGTCAAAATTTTAGACACTAACCCGACACTGTTTATTTTTACAAATTGTGTTTGTTATTAATACTCCTACACATTTATGTTTAGCTAATGACTCGTTAAAATTTAATCATTTGAGTTAATCTACTAATTTACCTTTGTATATCATGGTAAAAATTAAATGAAATTTACCTCTATAAAGAGTTTAAACTTACGTTCATAAATAATAGTTACTGTGCATGGTTGAATATATAAATGTTATTAAACATGATTTACTGATCCTTAATTACAATTAAAAAGATTATTAACTTAACGACAGTAGAGCAGTTTACAGAACACCATTATTCTGACTTGATTTGTGGAACCAAGTTGATATGCGTAAAATTGAAGCTAGCTAGCTAGATACTGGCATGGATAGAGCGATTAAAGAAGGAGAAAAACCCCAAAATGAGGATTGAACGGTTGAGGAAGAATCTGGTAGATTTATCGGAGCTTGGGATTGTCAAACGTCAACGGTGCAACCAGTGATCTGCTGGAATCGGTACGTGAGCATATGATTATGGCCGGAGGTAGAATCAACGGTCATAAACGCCGGACAAGTGACGTGAATATGGTACTTATTCGAAGTCCAGGTCCCAACTTTCCATCTCAATTTCCCAGCCACTTTGATATGAATCAAAACAAGTCCGGCGGTCTGATCCTGAACGAGAGTGACACACAGGTCTGATGCTACCGGCACATTTCTACCGTACAAAAACGGCGACCACACCGTCACATCATTGTGTCCCTGGTATGCCCTATTCACCCTCGTGGGCAGGGTTATCTGCTGAGACTTGTACTCGGCGTACACGTCGAGCCTGTCGTAGTAGATTCCGATGCGGTCGTTTGGGTTGCGGGAAGAGAGAGTCACTTGGATGGTGGTGTTGAGATAGAAGCCGTCGGAGCTGTCAAGATCCAGGTCGTAGATTGTGGCATCTTTCAAGTAGAATTTGGGTTTCGTCGGACGGAGGACGAGGAAGATAATAAGGATGGTTAAAAGCACAAGGAATACGAACAGAAACAGACACCCGCATACTTGCTTTAAGCAACGTCTACGCTCGCAATCGCCTTTGTCCTTGCTCATCTTCTCCGCCGCCAAGTCAAACCAGTCCGGCGAGTCACTCAATCAGAGGGGGGTGGAATGAAAGAATAAATAAAGAAGAATACAACTCAAGAGTCAAGACAGGACTGTAGCCTTACAATAATAGTAAGGAAGAAGGAAGGCAGTAAGTCAAGAAGAGATTAAAGATCTTTAAATGTCTTAACTAAGTAGATGTTAAGTCTTTATCAATATTTAAGGCATTAAATTACTCAATTTAGTAAATTAATCAATTACTCAGTGAGATTATTAGATTAACTCAAATGGTATCAGAACAACATAATATATCACTGAATGAATTACGTACACAACGAGACAAGAATAATTGAGATTTGGGAAGTTTGTTAATTTTACAAAGTAAGATTGGTTCACTGGTCTCGGAAATTATTAAAATTTCTAAGGTTCAGAGTTTAGATCTTACTTTGTATATTTTCACTTAAATTTGCTCGATGATATATTACGTGGTTTTGGTATATCATTTGGAAGTTGCAACTCTACATCTGGAGGTTACAAACATGCATGCAGTGTTGTTAACTTGAAGCATGTGCTTTATTTTGGAATAAAGCCACAACCTCCAATAAGCCAATAATGAATAATGGAAATGGACAGACCATCCATTCATCTCTCTTATAAGCTAATATATCATCAAGTCATCAATAAATAATCAAATATAAGTGGAATGGGGAATGTTATTCCAGAATCATTTTATATATATGTAATATGATTATCATTAACAGTTTAACATAAATAAACATGAGTGGTGACTGGTGAGGCATCTCTTTTTATTCCCTATTTTTGCCCTCCTTTCTTTACTACAGGCTATAGCCATTTCTGTATTTAATCTTGCATACCATCACAAATTCACCATTGACTATTGCTAATTTCAACCTAATTCCATTTCTTTATCATTACAGAAACTAATTAACATGTCAAAAAAAAAAAATTTGATTTGTTGTGTATTTCATCAGAATTTCAATAAATGTGTCCATCAGGCAACAAATCAACAGTCACCCAAATATGAAATTTCCTATGGACTATGGTAAAAAGAATAGTAATTACTACTAAATGTAGGAAACAAGGCATGTAGTAGTACTAACTGTGGTATGAGATATCCGTATTATATATAACATTACAAACAAAGCATTTTGGAAACTTTAAAAGAAGAGGAAAAATCACACGATGAATATTTAAGATTTACTCACAAGTGGAATGGAGGTTGGATTGTTCTACCGTTTCGAAACATAAACAGATTTTCCTTCAAAGAAATCACCAAGCATCTTGTCGAGCGTTACTGGGTTGTACTTGATGATTTTGTCCAAGTTTCGACTTCTTTCTACCACAGGTCTGTAATTAAACCAGAAAGTATTGGTTGATTCAACATCGGAATATTATTTATAGAGTATAATTACATAAAGAAGAAGAATATAATCAATTAGGGTAAAGAAAAACAGACCGATAACGTTTAAGGAATGATCTATATGCAGGTTGAAGAATTTCATTGACCGAAAGTCGTACAGATTCCCGAAGTTCGGAATGAGTTATTATCCATTCAGATTGTCTTTGATGAATCTCTTCGAATTGTGAGTTGAACGATTTGAACCTGGAAATGATCATTAGAACTTTGTGTTTCATGGGAAATTATAAAGGAAGAAGAAAATTGAAACAAAAATTGCATAGAAACCTGTCTTTCACTGCTTCCTTGGATACTCCACTGCTAACTTCACTTGTCCCGCCCGGTGTTTGGATTGACAGAGCGTTCAGTATCTGTATATGGACAGATCAAATCTTTGTTCATGATAGGAAACCATTTTGCATTTAGGGCTAACTTCGTTTAAAATCTATGATTAGGATTTGGGAGAACCTAGTGATATTTCAATTAATATTCATTTAAAACTTTACCTATGTATGAATTATGCCATTACGATGATTGGGTTCATGCCAGTTCATACCTTCGTAGATTAGATTGCAATGAAATTTGAATGCCATAAATATGTGTGCAAAATATTCTCTCTTTTTCTGCAAAAAAAATTATATGCATAAATGCTACCTTTTTCCAAGATTCTCGTTTATACATAAGTGCATTTTGCTGCACGATTCTTCGCTGTTTTTGCACCCAGTCATCTCCCAAAAGGTCCTTTGCTTTTGAACTGAAACGGAAAAAGAATCGGCATTTATTTGATTTTCCAAATTCGATCCTTGGCATTGTGTGTGTGTGTGTTTTTCAAAAACTTACTCCTTAACCGCTAAAACTATATAGTGATAGTTGTTCATAAGAAAAATGTGAGCCAACGCCGGGTCTTTGTATTGCTTAGATTTTAATTCGAGATTGGTCAAAAGAGCTTGCATTATATTCAACACCAAAGTTTCAGGATTTGATGCATCTTCAATTACAAAATCCTTGTAAAACACCCTGATCGACGGTAGAAAACTGTATAGAATTTGTTCCAATCAATCAAAGATGTTAGTTGATTTGAACTAAATCAGAGAAGGCAATAAGCATATGCATATGTATACTTACTCGAGTAGAAGCTTCAGGTAGTTCATCACATAACTATTCACTGGATGGACTTTTCCATTTGAAGGTACGCCTTTTGAAGGATCTTTTTCGATGCTTTCTGGGAATTTGCCAAGGATTCCTTGTATTGTAAATGCTATTTGTTTTCTTAACATTAGAAAAGATGTTCTTTTCTCAGCACAAGCATTGCCTTTCAATGTAATTTCAATCTGGTGGTAGATAAAAAGATTGTGTTAAGTCACACAACAGATTTATTTTTGAAAAAAATAGATAATTGTTACTTACATCAGATTGAAGTTCATGTATTACGTCAAACATTTCAAAAATAATAAACAAATTTTCCGGACCATGCGGGCATTTTACAATTACTTCCACAAAATTTACTATCATTCTCAAACTTGCCGATGTCACTTCTGCAAATATTTCTTCATTTAACTTACCAATGCCTTGGAAAATTTTATCGTAAAGTTTTCGTTCAGCCGCAAATAGCAATAGTACCTGATCAAACCAATTTTTACGAATTTTACAAATCAATGGTATGGTTACAAATAAGATGGTGTGATCATTGTCCATTAATGACAACAATAAAATGAAAGTAGAGAACTATTTACAGTAACACGAGTGCATTTTGTCCAATCTGTGATTCTTTCTTTTAGGGAAGATCCCTGCATTTCCTGCACGGTATCCACGGTAAACTTGTCGTTGCCCAACCCAAACTTTTGAACACACTTTTCCAATTTCAAACTCCGTGCATCCCTAAAAGTGGAAGAAGAAGATCAAGAAAAGACAATATTTGAAAGGTGAAACTGTAAAACTTTCGTAATAATTGGTGTAATACTGGTATATTTTTGAGCATTGAATCTGCCTTCCAGATTGAGCCAATTGTTGAACAAGCTGGTACAACAGAGGCAAGATCCTAGGTGAAATCAAAGTTGGTAGTTCGTAGACTTGTAAATCAGAACCACTTTGCTTTGATGACCGGCGTGGAGGAAGCGATTCGTAAAGAAGTTGTACATCCAAAAGCTTGCTGGAATGGATTGAGATTTAAAAAAAAAGTAATCAACACAAGATTATATCATGTCTGATTTGTGTCGTAACAAAAAAAAACTAACCTGTTAGACATTAAGAGTGTCTTAAATTCCAACTCTAATTTGGATATAGCTTTACTAAGTATGGTGTTTACTTGAGTAAACATTGCGGTGTTACTCTCATATTTTAGATTGTCCCTGAAAAAGTTCGACGAGCTTCTCAACTGGTTAACAGCATCCATGAAACCCTCTATATCCTCGTGCAGCCCTCTTTGTATTCTATTTTCCGCCTATTAAAAATCAAAATCCCAATTGCAACACACAATCAAAGCCATTTTTTAAAAAAAGCAATGCCATTTTTTAGATTCCACTCATTCCAGTCACACTTGCAATCCAATGTAAATTTCCCTTTCGGTCAATTTTAACTGATGAGTAAAAATAGATTTCCACTCGAAATAGAAATACTCAGTTCAAGACAAACATTGAAAAAAAGAAGGAAAGAAAGAGTCTGATATGATTGATACCTTACGGCACTTGTCAAAATGGAGGAGGATTCGATCCGCCGACCTCAGAGTCCGGTCGATGTTCTCATGGGCAAGTCTGATACCAAACGTCCTCTCCTGTACGACAATCATATCCGATTAAATGGAAAACTCATCAATAATAGAGATTGAAAGGGAGGATCAGAACAGGAAAGAGTTCCAAACCTGAGTAGGGCGCATGACGGCGTCAAGATGACTTAGTCGGTCATCGAAGGAACCAAGGATGGTGACAACACCTTGTGTGTTCGTTTGACTCTCTATCAAAGATCCCCGAAGGAAACTCGCCCGATCGGACATAGTCTCTCTCCCCGCCGCTGGAATTAGCAGCATCGCGCTCTCTCTCTCTTTTAGCTGGACAGATTCCTTTGATCTCCGTGGAAAAAGAAGAAGAAGAATCAAGAATCAAGAAACTGTCAATGAAATCTAACGTCTGCGGGATGACTACTTGCGTGTCGGTGACATTCCGGTGACGTGTAGGTGACATTCCGATGACGTGTCGGTAATATTCTGTGACATGTCTGTCATAGATTGTGTTTTTGGTCATTTTTTTATCTCGAGATGTAGAGATATCTGACCGTCTATTTATGAGAGATCTGAAATTGCACCGGACAAGATTGTGATTCAGACTTAAAATTTAGGTATTTTTTTATTGTCGAACCAACTTTAACGGCAATAAATGCAATAAATTTAGGCTAATGTTTTTTTAGATTGGCAATTTGGCATGAATAAAAAATATAAATTCTTTATAGTGAAATTCAAGTAAATTCAGTGAGAAAAAATTCTCGAATATAAAAAATGTGACGTTTTTAAAAAAAAACAAAGAAAGAATGTTGAAAACATAAACAAACATCCATTGATATCGATCAATCGACTTATTGATGACTTGTAAAAGTTTAACGTGGATCATCAGAATTCATACCTTTGAGGCTTCTTGCTAACCAAATTGCGGTTTCACGTGGAGAAACCTTGACCTTTCCAAATGGCTTTAGAATAACAGACAGCTCTTCTAGTCTATTGTGATCTAAAAGCTCTGCAGACATCTCTAGTAGTCCTTCAAGAGCTTCAGCTCTTTGTCGGAATGATTTCACATCCATTGCTTCTTTCACCAATGGAGGTTCTTCCCTCCGCGACAAACTTGGAACAAAGTCTTGCGAAGATGAACCATCTTGAAATGCTGTTTGTTTTTTATTTTGATTTTCTTCCCTTTGTTGTTGGTGGTGGTGTTGTTCTCCTCCTAACACATTCAGTAGCACCTTATCAACGTCTATGTTCTGAGATCCGACTACAACGCTTTCTGATGTGGTTTGATCACTTCCGACTCTGAATTTGCTGTGTCTTATAACATGTATCACATCATCGACAGCAGAATTCAGATGGGAAGGAGGATTGCTTGCTTCTGATTTCTCTGATGAATGACTTGAAGTTGATTTCTCCTGAAATAACACCTTTGAATTGGATGGAATAGATGGTGCAGCGTCTGTAATGGATGATAGCAATTCTTTAACGGTGAATTTGTCAGCACCTGGAGTATGAGCAGCTAGAGAGGTTTCTGCTTCAGGATCACATACAGCGCATTCATGATCTAGACAAGAAATTGCACTCCCTCCATCGTTGTTGCTTTTCTTCAAATCCACATCTGTGGAATCAGATATTTTGGGATGATCTTCGTTCAGAGAAAGTGGTTTAGTTTGATTTGCCACTAGAGTTTCAACAGAAGAAACCTGATAATGAGATTGTGGAAGATTGCCCGGATCTACTTGTGAATCCGGCGGTACTTGAGAAAATGGTTCGGTTTGAATTACTGGAACATTTGGCTTTTTCTCTTCGGATTCATGCATCGCAACCGTACTTGTCTGTTCAGGAACTTTTTTGGGTGTCTGTTCGGAAGAAGTACTCGATAGTTCTTGCGCTAATTTCGAAGGCATTTGCTTGTACTTGTTCTTGCGGTTACTTTCAGAAGGAAACGAACATTGTTTTACCAAACCACGAAGAGGAAGCCATTGACGCTGTTCTGGAACATCTGTAACTCTTTTGATGTCAGTATTCGATTGTGTAATCCCATCTAATCTGTGCTTTATTTTCGTTGGCGTGGATTCAAGAGCAAGTAACGACTGCAAACAAAACAAAAAAATATATCGTAAAATTCCCCCAAAAAATGGCTGTAGTAATAATAATCTGAGGGTGTGTTATTGACAGTACACGTTTCACAGCATCAACGATAGGCTTAGCCGGTGTGGAAGCTGGCGATTGTGATCCAGAACCAACAGATTTATTTGCCACCTTGGTTGATGATTGGACTGATTTCAATCGACTCCCTCGCATAGGCGTTTTATTTTCTCTGGGAAAAATATCCTTCATCATTTTTTGTTGTTTTGATTCTACTTTGTGTTTTGGATGATCAGACAATACTTTGGCAGAATTCTGATCACTAGTTTCAGTAATAAAGCTGCTACAGCTTCCTTGCTCTTCACTTGTTACACTCTCGCCTCCCTTGCCGTGAGAAACAATATCATCACTTAAAGAAGCATTACTTCTATTAGAATCATCAGTGTTTTTATCATTACTTTCTGCTAAGACAGAAAGGTCTTTCTTGCTAGATTCTGGGACGTCCTTGTCATTACTAGATAAACTACTGTCTTGGCTTTCAGGAGAAGGATTAGACTTTTCTGAGACGTGGACTGTGATATCCGGAATTGTTTGATATCGACTGATGTAGGAATGAAGATAAGGGTTCCTCAGAAGTTCAGATGCCTAAGTGACCAAATACAAGTAGTAAGAATAATCTAATGAATCTGTCAAATATAATATATATACATAACAAGATGGTAGAAAAGGAACACTTACATTTGGTCGATGCTCTGGGTTTTTACGTAGCATACTTCTTATGATCGCTTTACTGCATAATAAAGGAAACTGTGAGCTTCGACGAGTGTGATAAACATTACACTGCTGCATTGGAAGATGAAATGCACACATATCCTAAATATAGCATATGAGTACATGATTCCTAACTAATATACTAATCTTTACTGAACTGCAACGACATGGTTCCTAAATATAAAATGACAACATGAAACGTTTTTTTTGATAAATTAAAGATTTCATTTCTAAAAATAAAAGAGGGAGGCAATGCCCGGGTACCGATGTAGGGAAATGTGAACATAAATGTCAACATGACATATTGACACATCTATGCTATGTAGCCAGCCATGTAGGTATTATTCTCCCATGCATATGTGATGTGTAATAAACCAGATGATAATCGAAGTGCATAAATTAGTGCCTTTACTAGTGTCAATCTGTAAATGCTTACAAAGAAGAAGAATAGCATGGAGGCAAAGGACCAATTGAGGAGCGATTTATCTTGCTTATTAACCCTGCCATATCCTGTGGTATATCAATTGTCAATAAATAATCGTTTCAATCAACAATAATGCTCACTGTTAAAAGAGAGCAGAAATGGAGTGGGAGGAGAGGGGATGGATATTACAAAAGCTTTAAATGCAGGTCGATGAGCAGCCATCTCATACATGCAGCAACCTGTATAATCATATATATACAGTTGAAAATGAAAAATACCAACTACAATATTTATATATGATCTTCAAGATCAAAGAAAGTGCAGCCTACCAAGAGACCAAATATCTGATTTAAATCCATAAGGTATGTCTGCAAGTAGCTCCGGGCACATGTAATTTGGAGTTCCAACTACCTGGAAAAAAAGATGGAGATTGATTCTCTGTTTCTAAATTCATCCAATGAATCTTATAAAGACACAATTAGAGGTTATGTGACCCTCCCACTACCAAAGACAGAAATAGATCATGTGTGACTGCATATTTGCATGTAATCTTAATAATATTGAAGACAGACGAGCCATTTCACTCTCACTCCATCACCCAATCAAGCACAAGCTCGCATGTTGGGATCCGAATCATTGTGAGTCGGACCTCAACAATCATCACATTCAAATTGTGGAACTTTCTTTTGTAATTAAAAAATGATGGTATCAATAATTGAAAAATATAATGAGGTAGAGGGATCTCACCGAAGAAGCTAAATCATCTGCCGTAAGAGTTTTAGCAAGTCCAAAATCTCCTGCAAATAAACCCATAGAAAGCTTGTCAGAAAAGTTCAGAACAGAAAAAATATTAACGATTAGCCTGGTGCAGTGGCTTACCAAGTCTAACATCTTGTTCCTTTGTGAGAAATATATTTGAGCACTGTCATGAAAAACATTTGATTGTTAATAACAAAAATAAAGAGTTTCCCTCAATCATATTCATTTACATCCTTACAGACCTTGAGGTCTCGATGTAGAACAAAATTGGAATGCAGGTACTCAACAGCCAACAGAATTTGGGTAAACCAATTCAATAATTTCTGAAAAGAAATTAATATATATATATAGAGAGAGAGAGAGAGAGAAGATTGGTTAGAACTTAGAAGGATATAAATAAATGATTTATCACTGCATCACATATACTATATTTATACCTCTTCTGGAAAATATGCTCCACCCAATTTCTTCATTTGTTCAGCACTAACAAATAGATAACCCCAAAAAAGTTTATCACAATCAGCTGAAAAAATTATAAACAGTAATCTTGATCTCTATTAATACTTACATATCTCCGCCTTCGCAATATCCTGTGACAATGCAAACATAACAACCCTGCATTTATAAAGGGAATGGAGGAGTCAGCAAATAATTCCAGCAATAAAAATAGCATTTTTAGTATAAAATTTATTCACCTTTTCGACCCAAGCTTCTTTAAACTCAACAATGAAAGGGTGTTTAATCCTAGCAATGAGTGCCATCTAAATTTTTAGAGAATTGCGTTATAGATTAAATTAACAATATCCAACATTATGGTAAAAAAATATATCAAAGTTTCCCATTTCCCATTTTTCGAACCTCATGATGAGCAGATCGTCTACATCGATCCGTTTGCCTTGCAAGACGGATTTTCTTCAGAACGTACCTTAAATTCATATTAAAAATTATCGATCCATAGAAAAAGATTTTTAAAAAAAAGAAAGAAAATGAGTGTCATGTTGTTTACCGCTTCTTCTCCAATTTGTGATTCACAAGAATCGCCGCCCCAAAAGCTCCACGCCCAATCTGTTCCATGATCTCGTACTGGTCCATTCTCGACTCCATGAATCCAAGAAAATCAAAGCGACCCTTAATTTATTATTCACCTCCACCAAATTGTCGAAATTCGTATACTCACAATCTGTACACGGAACAAGATCTCCAAGTCCGACGACGACAAGGTGCAGTACGGATCTACATTCCCCAATCCGAAATCTCCACCGACACTCCTCTCTTTCTAAATCTCCGCATTTTTTTTTCCAAATCAATAACGAAAACGAGCAGAGATATTACGAATTCCCCTACCGATCCAGTAATCCACTTCCTCTCCCCCTTTTTCCCGATGACGCAAGTCACACTCCCATCCTCAACAGAAACATACACTCGAAAAAAGAAACGCACCTGAATCTACCCCTCCTACAGTTAACACTTGTGCGGCGGAGGCACGCCGGTCTGGCACAATCTACAATCTCCGATCTTCACACACTCTTTTTTAAAATCCATGCGGGTGGGTAACTAAGATGGGGGCAGAACCAAAGTGATGAGTGTTATTTATATACCATTCCAAAAAAGAGTAAAATAACCAAAATGGAAAGGAAATGACTGCCGCGGCGCCGCCCCTGTAGTTGCCCACTTATCCACTAACTACAATTTCTTTTAATATCGGATGGTAATACTGTCTGTAATATATATATAAGAACTATATAATATATCATCGGACAAATTTAAATGGAAATGTATAAAGTAAGATTCGAACCATGAATCTCAGAAACCTTAATAATTTCTGAAACCAGTGAACCAACATTATTTTGACAAATGGTCAGGGGAGATTAGTTTAATCAAGTGCATCAACAAGCTGAAGTCGACAGGAGTCTAGACTATGATCTCAATCGATTTTCCTTCAAATGTGTGTGGCAATTAATTGAATAAGCAGCCCAGTCGAGTCCAGGTTGGTTCATTCATCTAGATTCAGATCTTTTACAAATCGACTGAACCTCTGCTAATTGTGTTAGTCAACTACACAGTAGACTGATATAGAAGCCCAATTCAGCATGCATCTTGTCCATTGTACGAGTTTCCGAAGTTTAGATAGCATAGTTGTAAATCGTTTGATCTGTTTGATGAGTCTTTATACGATTCAGTATTCCCTCCAACCTTTGATCAACGGGAGAGACATCTTCTGATACTAAGGTTATCAAAGCCCAAAGTATGACCCGTAGAGCATAACTTTGCCCTGGGTAGATCCAGTCTGGTATGTTGGACAAGTCCTGGTTAGGACTTAGGCTATGTTAAGGGGATGTAACGTAGCTGGTCTCTCTGGACGTGGACATGGAGCTGTTGAGTAGACAATTGGGAGTGGAGGAACATGTTAGCTGCCCAGTCGAGTCCACTAAATTATAAGGTTGGTTCATTCATCTAGATTCGGACCTTTTACAAATCGATTGAACCTCTGCTAATTGTGTTAGTCGACTCCAATAGACTGGTATTGAAAACCCAACTCAGCATGTGTCTTGTCTATTGTACGAGTTTTCGAAGTTTAGACAACATAGTCGTACACTGCTTAATCTATTTGATGAGTCTTTATACGATTCAGTATTTCCCACAACCTTAAATCAACGGGAGAGTCATCTTCTGATACTAAGGTTATCAAAGTCCAAAGTATGATCCGTGAGGCATAGTCTTGCCCTGGTAGATCCAGTCTGGTATGTTGGAAAATACCTGGTTGGGGCTTAGGCTATGTTAAGGGGATGTAACGTAGACAGTCTCTATGGACGTGGAAACGGAGCTGCTGAGTAGACAACTGGGAGTCGAGGAACATGTTAGCTGAATAGCTGCACGAACACAGATGATACAAAAGTTGTGCCCAGGCGCTCGAGTGACTTTAATACTTGCTTTTATTATAGGGTAAGTGTTAAAACTAGCCACCTAAGATGGCTTGGTGGTCAAAACTACCCACCAAGCCTAGGTGTTAGGTGGTTAGGGTGTGTTAGTGTGTAAAATTTCCTAATTTGCCCCTGTAGTTGCCCACTTATCCACTAACTACAATTTCTTTTAATATCGGATGGTAATACTGTCTGTAATATATATATAAGAACTATATAATATATCATCGGACAAATTTAAATGGAAATGTATAAAGTAAGATTCGAACCATGAATCTCAGAAACCTTAATAATTTCTGAAACCAGTGAACCAACATTATTTTGACAAATGGTCAGGGGAGATTAGTTTAATCAAGTGCATCAACAAGCTGAAGTCGACAGGAGTCTAGACTATGATCTCAATCGATTTTCCTTCAAATGTGTGTGGCAATTAGTTGAATAAGCAGCCCAGTCGAGTCCAGGTTGGTTCATTCATCTAGATTCAGATCTTTTACAAATCGACTGAACCTCTGCTAATTGTGTTAGTCAACTACACAGTAGACTGATATAGAAGCCCAATTCAGCATGCATCTTGTCCATTGTACGAGTTTCCGAAGTTTAGATAGCATAGTTGTAAATCGTTTGATCTGTTTGATGAGTCTTTATACGATTCAGTATTCCCCCCAACCTTTGATCAACGGGAGAGTCATCTTCTGATACTAAGGTTATCAAAGCCCAAAGTATGACCCGTAGAGCATAACTTTGCCCTGGGTAGATCCAGTCTGGTATGTTGGACAAGTCCTGGTTAGGGCTTAGGCTATGTTAAGGGGATGTAACGTAGCTGGTCTCTCTGGACGTGGACATGGAGCTGTTGAGTAGACAATTGGGAGTGGAGGAACATGTTAGCTGCCCAGTCGAGTCCACTAAATTATAAGGTTGGTTCATTCATCTAGATTCGGACCTTTTACAAATCGATTGAACCTCTGCTAATTGTGTTAGTCGACTCCAATAGACTGGTATTGAAAACCCAACTCAGCATGTGTCTTGTCTATTGTACGAGTTTTCGAAGTTTAGACAACATAGTCGTACACTGCTTAATCTATTTGATGAGTCTTTATACGATTCAGTATTCCCCACAACCTTAAATCAACGGGAGAGTCATCTTCTGATACTAAGGTTATCAAAGTCCAAAGTATGATCCGTGGGGCATAGTCTTGCCCTGGTAGATCCAGTCTGGTATGTTGGAAAATACCTGGTTGGGGCTTAGGCTATGTTAAGGGGATGTAACGTAGACAGTCTTTATGGACGTGGAAACGGAGCTGCTGAGTAGACAACTGGGAGTGGAGGAACATGTTAGCTGAATAGCTGCACGAACACAGATGATACAAAAGTTGTGCCCAGGCGCTCGAGTGACTTTAATACTTGCTTTTATTATAGGGTAAGTGTTAAAACTAGCCACCTAAGATGGCTTGGTGGTCAAAACTACCCACCAAGCCTAGGTGTTAGGTGGTTAGGGTATGTTAGTGTGTAAAATTTCCTAATTTGCCCCTTATTAGTAAATTGTGTGGGTTATACCCATGTCCGTTTACCCGTTAAATCCATCTATCGATTCCAAAATTCTCAAAAACCTAACTCAAATCCATCTATCGATTCCATCCTTCCTCCAACCAACATTCCAGCTTCTCCACATCTCTCATACTCGATTTCTTCCTCTACTCCTCTACGTGTTCATCGTCGGCTGGCTATCTTCGATCAAGATCATCGTCAACTTCTCCCATCTCTTATCTGCGGTGTCCACCGTCAAAAGTCATGGTCTACTCAGAGAATCTGTGATGTCAATTACCGGAGAACCGCACTTCCACCCCCTTCTTCTGCCTTCTTCAACCTTCCATACCGTCAAACCCCCACCATAATCTCCGATAACCTCAAATCCTTATCAACATCAAAACCTCACCAACATTTAAACCCCCTCCATAACCTTGATAACCTAAATGTTCTATCATTTCTCTTCGTTTCCAGTTTCTGTAAGTTGGATTATTAGTTTTCTGTTGTGCTGTTGTTCTTGTTTTCCGGTGCTCTAGCACTCTTGTTCCGGTCATATGGTGGAATCTTCTATATTTTTTCTTTCTGACATCCGGCTGTTGTCATTTTCTTTTCTTGGGTTTCTCCTAATCCTCTATTCGTATTCCTCTGTTCTATTCTTCACGATCCAACAACCAGGTTCTTTCTTCATGTAGTGTCTTCATCTCGATTTTTTTCTTTTTGTTTTACTTTTTTTCATCTTCCAGGTTGTGTTCATCTTTTTTGGGGTTTTTCTGATTCTCTGGTTGTTATTTATGTCTCTGTTCCTTGTTTTCTGTGTTTTTTTTGGATTTTCATTGCAATGTTTGCTCCTCACTTTTTTTCCTTCTTTTCTTGATCTCGTCGTTTTTTCTTTCGGGTGTTCTTACATTCTTATTCAGTTGTTCTTACTTTTTCATCAATTCGTTCGTGTGTTCTTTGTGCTGGTTCGGGTATTCGTGTGTCCGGGTGTTTCTTGATTCTGACTGTTTATGATGGTTGATCCTAAACTTTTTTTTTCGGGTGTTCTACCTTTCTTATCATATATAGTATATATATGATAAGCTCATTGTGATTTGTAAACTTATCCTAAACTTTCGGGTGTTCGTGAATCTGTAAGCTCATTGTAATCATATATAGTATATACTCCATACAGTGTACCCTATTATTTTTTATTTCGAGATGCCATTAACATCATTCTTCTTCTCCTTCGAATTTTTTTGTTGATTACTTTAAAAATATTTTCCTTAAAAACAGAATCCTGATTACTCTCATCGATGGCAAAAATATTATAATATCGACTGGAGCTTCCTTTTATAATTTCTGTTATCTTATATGTGTATACCATATGCAAACCATTCATTATGATATAAAATGAGATTTTTTATACTATTGACTAAATTGGGAGTTGTACTTTCTATTTTAGGCTGTCTTTATATTTGAATTTCAATTAATAGTCTGCCATTCCTAAATTTGGTTTCATATTGGAGTTAGAATTTTGATGGAGTATAAAAATATTTATAATTTAAGTCTGACCTTTTTGGCTGTTATTCCTTCATTCGAACTAAAGATTGCATCTTGAATTTCATTTGCTATTGCCTTTTGATGAACAATTAATTATTAAATTTGACGGGTTTGCATCAGTTGATATCAGTTTTTTTGAATTGATTGCAGCTTCTTGCAAATCAGCTCGAGCCATTAACAGAGCAGCAGTTTCTCGGCATATGTAACCTGCAGCAGTCGTCTCAACAAGCAGAGGATGCTTTGTAAGCTAGGTCGGATGGACAAAACTCGGACAATGTTTGACGAACTAAGAAAACCCATTGAGTTTAGTAATAGAGCGTAATAGTATTTTTTTTAATAAAAATGGTTGTTTCCCATTTCAATTGTATGCATCAAATATTTGGGAATTCTGATGATAAATGTGAATGATTTTGTTAATATAAGCTGTGAATCTCTGGGATTATACGCTGGATCAGATGGTTGTATCTGCATCAGTTTGAACAAATATATATATTTCAGATCAATGAAACTCTTGTGCATAAATTTGACAAACAACAGTGCATGTAAACAAGCAAGTTCAACACTGAACAAAAAATTTACACTACATTGTCGGATTAAATTTAACAAAAAATTGAATTAGAATTTGACAAACAATAGTGCCGGTAAACAAACAAGTTCAAAATTTAACAAACATGACCGTAAAATGAAACAGAACAAGGAAGTTCAATTAAAAGTAAACAAACATTGTTGCCCTAAATAAGCATTCTAGAAGATCATTATAAATCACTCAGCATCGTCAAATTCACGTAGCAGGTCATTAGGAAGCAGATGTGCATGCTCGATCGTGGTTCCAGAATTGTGTGCAGTTGATTCCCATGCACGTGAGGTACCAGCCCCAGTTGTATTCCTTGGTGGTGTACGAAACATTATATCTACTGAAGCAGGATCTGAAACCTTCTCCTTCCCCTTTTCGTTTCCAGTCTGAACTTTCTTCCGTTTTCGATTTCGTGTGTCCTCGTTTGGTTCGTTGATAAACAAGCCCGGCTGAGGCCTGTGATTTAAATTTCGATCATATAATTTAAAATTTAATCAAAAAATAATCTTATATTAGAAATTTTTAGACTTACAATTGGGTGCATGAGGTACGGTTGTGACCAGATACGCCACAACGCGAACACCTAGCTATGGATCGCTTTCGAAGTGGTGGTGGCTCCCTAGCTGCTCTCATTCTTTTTACCTTAGGCCGTCCGACTCGACGACCATAACTTGGAGGTAGGACATCAATCATATCTGGTACAAGGGGCCACATTCTTCTATCTCTAATCGCCTCGATACCATACATGTAGGTACTCCGAAGACACTCCACACGGTAGTAGTGAGAAACATTATATTCCCATAATGTGTTATGACCATAGGTTGCGACAAGCCCACAAGTTGCATGCCTGCAAGGTAGACCGGTTACCTGCCATTCTCCACAACTACATGTCTGCATACACGTATCGACCTGTCTAGTTATGCGCTCCCCGGTCACCTTGCAGCCAAAACCAGTACTGCTTTGGACTGCCTTAAGATGACCCACTTCGGTCAGAGATCGACTAATGTGCAACCTAGCTCTGTCGCACAATGTGTGTGTGTTGTGGATCTGACTCTTCGATCTACTATTGCATATCATCATGCAATAGTCAACGATAGATAGGGCGCATTTCAACTGCATATGAACATCATTATTAAACAATCATTATTATTCAAAAAATCATTATTAAAAAAGTCAGAAAATCATTGAATACCTGTGGAGTTTGTCGTATTTTCAGTAACACTTTGTTCAAGCTCTCGCAGATGTTGCTTACCTTGTATTCTACCTTAGAGTCAGTCTGAAAATCCGACCTAGCCCAAAGATCAGTCTTCGTAATTATCCAGTTGTATGTATTCTCAGATATGTTCCGCACTTGGTTAAGTAGTTCAGCCTTCTCAAGACTGCAAAAAGTGGCTGCTGACTTGTGGAAAAAATATTCTAGACCACTACCTTTGTTGCTTTTCATTAAATTTTTTGCCATGTGGAACGTACACGTCCTCCTCTCACATTCAGGGAAATAAGTGCGCAAGGCACCACGAATTCCTAGATGGCCATCAGATATGAATGTCAGACCAGGCCTGATACCAACTGCTTCATGAAGGTGTTTGCAAAACCATGACCACGACGAAAGGGATTCACACTCTACCATCCCAAATGCTACTAGAAATATTTTATTGTCTGCATCAACAGCAGTAGCACCCAGTAGTACCCCCTTATATCTACTTGACATATGGGTTCCATCTAGACCTAAAAATGGTCTGCACCCTTCCAAGAAACCATCAATGCATCCCTTCAGACTGAAAAAAAGCCTCTCGAATCTGCAATCAGTGTCTACGACCAAATCAACAATACTGCCCGGATTAGTTTCCAAAATCTCAGCTGCAAATCTTGGGAACATTTGAAACATCTCCTTAGATGTTCCATCAATGATGTCCATCGCAACCTTGCGTCCACGAATCGCCTTCCCATACGAAATAGGAATTCCATATACGTCGTGTATGCGATGTTGGATTTCTCGTGTAGGAGTGTAAGCATTCCTCCTGATAAAATAACATGACATTAAAAACTATAAAAAAAATTATAAAAAACATATCTGAATATGCATACCTCAACCAAGACTCGCAAATTGAAGCTACCCATTTTGATGTCCCCATCGATTTGTTATGGGGAGTCACTCCTGAACAATGATGTGAAGAATTGTATTCGTGGATTACCATTTGAAAACTCCCACCTCTTACAAAACCATGCACACGCCATGGACAATTGTCTACGACACATGCAATGGTTACCCGTCGACTATCACTTCTTATCGTTCGAGTAATTATTCTATTCTGTAGGCAGCAGTGATACATAAATAGATTGTTGAGAATGATTGTTGAGATAAATACATAAATAGAGGTTCAAGTTAAGGGTTCGGTTTTGTTTTATCTAGTATAAGTTCTGAAATTTTTTCTAGTTTAATCAATTTTTTTGCAAAATTCAATTCAACTGTTTGTAATTTTGTATCCTATTTAGTATTTACAAGTAGATAAATTTTTATAAAAAATTACATGTACAGTTTTTCGCCCGGACAAACCAAAGAATGATCATCATTCAACAACCACATTTATGATCTGTTCCAATCCAGTTAAGAGTAACATGGACAATCGAACATGGTGCCATTGTATTTATGGTACAATATTTATGGTACTTTTGCTTTGAATTCACTCTATAACTAAACCTACTTCATGTATTTATTATGTATATGAATTACTGAAATTGAATAAAAACAATTTCTTCATTTTTTTTAAAATTTAGACGAATGAAATCATGAATTAAGTAGATAGAGTATAAAATTTATTATATGTTATTTGCAGTCAACAACAGTGGTTTAAGTTAGAAAGAAATTCACCCAACATTGTAGAACCTAAGCTATGCAACAGTTCACCATCCATAGAGCTATTTAAGAACATGAGTTGTCCTTTATCTGTCTTCCCATTTAGTTTTTCCGTTCAGGATTTTTTTAAAATTTTCCCCTATTCTTTTGCAGTTGTGAATTGTGTGCAGGATTTATTTCTATTCTTTATTATTTCTATTCTTTATTTTTTCTGATTGTTCTATGTAGTCAAGCAGAATATTTTTATTTTTATTTCTAAAATTTACAGATTTGTGGGTGTGTTTCTAGAATTTTTGGAATACCCTTATACCCCTAATAATAGTTGCACCGATCATCCAAAATGATATCATATTCCTAGGAAATAATCATGATTTCTAGGAATCTCAGTTTTACTATCAAATGTAGATTTTGTACTCAACTAAAAAAATGATATTTTTAGATATTTTAGAAATCCCGTATCTTCCCAATAATTGTACTAATCAACCAAAAATCCATAACAATGTCAAGATCCTAGGAATCAATTAAGATTTCTATGAATCTCAGTTTTACCATCAAATGTAAATTTTGTATTAAACTAAAAAAATAACATTTTGATAACACTAACAAATACCTTATCTTCCTAATAATTGTACCAATCAATTAAAAGTTTGAAACAATGTAAAATTCCTGGGAATCAACTTGAATTTCTTGAAATCTCAGCTTCACTACCAAGTGTGGAGTGTGCAGAAAGTTAAAACATTTTGCTTTTATTTTGATTGTTTATTCAGTATGATTTTCTCTTGTTTTGCTGTTCATACTTCACACCTGCAGTTTATTTGATTTGCAATCAATGCAGCATTACAGCTGGTTGATGATGCTTCTGTTTTCTTTCAGAGCAGGACACATATGATTAGCTTTACTTTTTAGACCTGAATGGGCGTTGTCACGTGTCTAAAACACTGATTAGCTTTACTTTCTAAATATTAACTGAGTTTTAGTGAAGTTGGAATTAGATGGAGAAGATTGGAGTTTGTCAAGTTACAAGTTCCATTTCAAAGAAAGATAAAAAGAAGAAAGCAAAAGATGAAATGGAGCGCATGAAGCAGGCAGAGAAGAAAAAGAGGAGACTAGAGAAAGCACTTGCAACTTCAGCTGCCGTAATTACTGAACTGGAAAAAAAGAAGCAGATGAAAAGAGAAGAACAACAACGACTTGATGAGGAAGGGGCTGCGATTGCTGAATCAGTTGCTTTAAATGTTCTTGGAGACAAAGAGTGGGATGATTATCCTGGAGGGAATAGCATTATAATGCCACACAGATCGGAATGATTGGGGATTAGATCCCAATCTAGTGTACATGATGAAATAAGGCATGATCCCAATCTGGTGTACATGACTCCATCCACAAGTAATTTAGGAGAAACTGTTCATGATGAACAGGGCACTGAATTCTCAATTGATCTCAAAGCAGCAGAAGCCTTGTCCAGTCTTCAAATTGCAGAAAGTTGATACAATAGACTACATAGAACACAATTGTGAATTGTGTTCAGGATTTATTTCTCGCGATTCATCGCACCTGTCCAAGATTTATTTCTCGCGATTTGAAAAAAATTACAAAAATTTTACCTTCTTCTTGACGAACTCCATCGTTCGACAGTCCCCGAACTTCCTCAATACATGTCCTCCCAGAAGGTCGGGAGTCCAATAGGATCGAACCGATCATCGACGTCATGAACCGACAATGAAGAAGGAGGAACCGGCGATGAAGGAGGAGGAACCGGCGATGAAAAAGGACTCTCTCCTTGCCCGTCAAATGGTAGCACTGATGAAGGAGAATATGGAGGCATTGTTAATCGGTTGAAAATTAGTGGTCGGAGGTGATAAATTGGAGGTCGGCGGTAAAAAAAATGGAACTTGATAGAAGATGTATGTAAAAAATAAGGTTGGATAAAGGGAGGAATACAACCGACGATTGATGAGGAAGGACGACCCATACTTCCGTACCTGCTATCTGGAGGAGAATATGGAGGAGGAAGGACGACGTCAGAATAGAAGTATGGGAGGTGGGAGGACGATCGATGGGTGGGTTCTTTTTCTGCCCGACAATGGCATGTGATAGAAAATTTTAAAAAAAAGTAAGGGTAAAATGGTCATAAAATTTATAGGTGGGTAGTTTTAACTCCTAACCAACCTTAGGTGGTTAGATTTAACAATTATCCATATTTTTTTATAAAAATAAGAAAGGACAAGGTCACTCCACTCCTTCCTTCTGCCATGACCCGCCTTCTTGAACTTTGAGGCATTGTAGCTTATATCTTTCGATTTGACTGTCTGATTTAGAAGCACCTCCCTGCCTATAGATTTTCTCTTCTTTAGCTTCCCTACACAGCGGACATTGAATGGGTCTTATCACCCCATGTTGTTGGAGTCGGTGCCAGAGCAGTAAGTTCATTTTTTTCGTGTTGGAGGACCCACTGTTACTAACGAATTTGGGTATTCCGGAGGTGGACCGACAAAATCACTGGAAGTGAAAAAACGTAAAAAGCCCCATACTCGTTTTTTTTATACCGAAACGACGATGCGAGTCCAGCCAAAGCGATGGATTTTAGTTTCGGTAAAAGAGCTGGGCTATGTGTGGTCTTATTCAGCCGAAGCGATGAATGAAGACGATGGCCGAATGACCGAATTGGCAATTCAACTGTGGGAATCGCCTACTCGGTGTGGGAGTCGGCGATTCAATTGTGAGAATCGCCTACTCAGTGTGGTCTTATTCAGCCGAAGCGATGAATGAAGACGATAACTGAATAGACAATTCAAGTGTGGGAATCGCCTACTCAGTGTGGGAGTCGGCGACTCACTATTGAAAATAGTGGGAATCGCCTACTCAGTGTGGAATCGTTGATTCAAGTGGGAATCGACGATTCAGATGGGGATAGGTGATTTTCTATGAAAAATCCAACCTATATGGAAGTGAAAGTGCCAGAGCAAAAGGCATTGACAACACTTGCTCAAAAAGCTAAAGGAATCAGCGACACCCTATGTGGAGTCGGCGATTCAACTTATGGCCTTTTTGAACCAAGCCGTGGAAAGCACTCTTAGCTAGCAGAATAACCCGGAATCGGCGACTCACTAGGTGGAGTCGGCGATTGCCTGTGTGAATCGGAGATTCTTTGACACAAAGTCAGCGACTCACCCTAAGGGAATCGAGCTGAACTTTGCGAAGAAAATTTCGCGATTACGACGGGATATCGTGGTTCGATAGTCCCACAGACGGCGCCAGCTGATGAAGCACGAAATCTGCTACCAGTAAACTCGCGGGGTTGCGAGGAGGGCCGAAGGCTTTGGAGTCCACGACGCGCGCTCTATGTCAATGTACCTGCAGAAGTGGAGGGGAATCGGCGACTCACTTGGGAGTAGGCGATTCGGGCTCCTTGGATTGCTCTGGTGTGATGTGGTCAAGTGTGAATGACTTGGGAGTAGAGGACCCCCAAGGACCCCTTTTATAGGGTCTTGGGGGACGTTTCCCCATTCATTAGCGTGGGGTCCACCCCATTATGGTGCCATAATGACGTGGGCCCTCCCAAGTAACGGCTGGGAATCGGCGACTCAGGTATGGGAGTCGCCGATTCAAAGGTGGAGTCGCCGACTCCCCATGAGCCAGGTTGGCAGTCTACCAGAACTGACCAACGAGACCTAGAATCGGCGGCTCACCTCTGGAGTCGGCGACTTGGTAGTCCCAGTCGCTGATTCCCAGGTGTTTTTTTGAGTACTTGACGTAGACACTTCCTCCGCATTTGTGGAACTCTCCGAGGTCCGGCATAAAGCGACGGAACCCTAGTCCTTGTTGAAGGGCATTGCTGGGAGTGACTGACGTGATCAGGCATGTCTCACTACAGAGTATGACGTTCCATGCTTCTGCCCGTCCTGTCTAGCCGACCCAAGGCACCAGCAAGACCATCAGCGTAACGAGGATGCATGTGCTAGAGACGCTCTACACTGCGCCTTTGGGCACGCAAATATTGATTCCGCTCGTGTTGGGGAAGCCCCTTCGAACCCACATGTCATCCCGTCCAATCTTGACACGGGTGACGAGCCGCAAGCATCTTTTGACGACCATGGGAATTTCCGGTCGTCCGAGACTGTCAGAGGATCCATCAGAGGTACGGTTTAATCTGATTTTTTTCAAATACATCATTTAAAAAAAAAAAATTCTATGTGACCGATTTATATTTCCCGTAGGTGCTGGACTAATTCAGCATAAATGCATAATTAGTCGCATTATGTCTGATCACATTGGGACAAGGTTAAGCGCAACTGTCAAAATAAAACTAATGCATACTCCATTTCACCACTTCATGGATGCGGGTGCCCTGGTGGTAGATTCCATGTTGCTGGACGACATTTGTGGCCGATACCTGGGAGCGTCACAATTCGGTTTTGGTGCATTTGTGCTGACGTGCACTGATGAAGATTTTGGTAAAATCCTAGGCCTTCCACACACTGGTCGGAAGATTGATTTGTTAGATGCATCATCCAAAGGGACTAGCAATTCTAGGAGGTTTTACAAGGACCATTTACATGGGAAAATTCTGACCAGGTAATTAATAGAGAATGGATTGATATTATTTTACATATTACAAATTTTATCATAATTGTTTTCTGGCTGAATTTTGTGCAGGCAGAAAATAGGCGTAATGTTCCGTGATTTGGCCAACTCCTTGGCTAATTCTTCTGTCGACGAAGGCGACGTAGTCCGTCTTTATCTGTGCTTGTTATTTTCTGATTTTTTGTTCACGAATGCTAGGTGCACGTTACGGCGCAAGATAATCAGCTTCATCGAAGACCTCGAAGACATCCGTTCATATAATTGGGCTGGAGCTATTCAAGATGTCACATTCTCGAACATAGATTACTGTCGGACGAGGGTACTGGAGAGGGAGAGCGGTGGAAGAGCGGCGTCCGTTTATATGATGGGCTGTCCCGCGGCCTTGATGGTACACTATTTAACTATTAAAAGTAATTCATATATTATTAAATTTTAAATTCTACGGCATGTTTTAGGTTTGGGCATTGGAGCATACCCGTGTAGCTGAACCGGGTCGTCCAGATGGATACCTACCGTATCAAAGGTGGGTGGACTTTAGGACGGATGGTCCATTTGAACTAGCCAAGCTTGGGCCAAATTTAGTGAGCGAAGTGCCTCGAACGTACGAGTTAGCCGGAGAGGATGCGGACATGGTTAGTGGTGATGTTTAGGTCGTAATTAGAAAGACCTTGATTATCTTTGAATTTAGCCTTGCATGTATTTATCTTGATTCGATGTGCTAGGTTACTCAATGCTGCAAACTATATGTTGATGAATTTTATATTCCAGTATATTAAGCATATGTCTACTACAATTTAAATGATTATTATGGATTTTGATTTTTTCATTTCCAATTCAATTATCATGTTTTCTTTTTTTTCACAATCTTGAGTTAAATCAGGACACCGAATCGTTTACTGAAGGTCAGACTAGCAGCTCCGACTGCGATAATACGTCGAACGAGGCTGATGATAGTGTGCAAGATGATAGTGACGCACATGTGGAGGAATTTAGTGACGATATGACTTATAATTCGAGTTCCATTCGTACTCCAGAAATTGTCGGACGTGGTCTTTGTAGTGAGTCGTCCAACAAACCAAAACGGCAAACTGATTTGGACGGTTCAATGCGTGGAAGGAACCTTCTTGAAGAGCTGGATAATGTCTTTGATGCGATAGAGGGAAATCCTCAAGTTCCACATATCTCCGATGAGATTCACGGAATGTCTGAACACGTATCTGTTGAGACTGACAGATGGTGGTATTACCCTTGCAATCAGCAACAAGAAGTCTGTTTAGACTACGATTGCAATGGTAGGCAGAGAGAATCTAGAGTTAACGAAACAACTAACGAAATGTCGTTTTTCTCCAGTTGTCCTGGTCTGTCGGACATAGATATATATGGAAACCCAGAACACGGGGGTCTTCAAGTTGAATGTAGTGAGGACAGCCGCGATAATATTTTTCCAAAAAGAACTAATCCTGGTTACCTAACAGCTACCCTCCCCAGTTATCCAGAAGAACAAGGTCCTCCGATGGATACTCCATTCGTAGTAGACGCGGATGGATATATTATGTGCGTGGATAGGGTTCCTAATTTATGGAGTGAGGTAGAGGGTCGCGGTGCAGATCCTTTGCCTCAATTCGATGTTGATCAGTTTGAATTTGAGGGTGCTTCTCCGGCTCAGGTCCCAAAGTTGGGGAATGTGCATATCGTTGTGAAGAGATGGTTGTCCGGAGTGAGGATTTGCTTGGTGGAAATGCGGGAGAGCAGGATGTATTAGAACCCGAGGTCCCCTCAAGAGTGCAAAAGATTAAGAAATGGAGAGAGCTCCACGTTCTGCAATTAATATTGTTTATTTATTTGTGTTTTTACCTATATATTGTTATTGAAGTTTGTTATTTTTTTGTAGAGGAATGATCGGTTAGAAAAAGAGAGAATTGCCGAATTGGAGGTTGCGGTAATGAAGGAAGAGGCAAATGATCTTAAGAAATATAAAAACGAGAGGGAAAAAAGATACTCTAGGACGGGTTTTGCGAAGGAATTACAAATTAAAGGGTATGTTTTGGTATTTGAAATTGTATTAGTATGGGTGACCTTTTTTTATCAGTATGATGATTGGATGGTCCATTGAATTTCGTAGAAAAAGAAGATCAACCATTGAGTACCAAGGCCGTAGATGCACTAGGGAGCAGGTCCTGCATATATTAGAAAGTAAGCTCTATGGTGTCGTGGTTTTTTTACATACATTTACAATTAAATATCTAAGTACTTATGTTATTTTATGATTGTACGGTATGTTTTGATAAATTATCTTACAATTACTGCATGTTTGCTGATGCAGTTGATTGATTTGTATGCCGAGGTCATACTTAACAAGGTGGTGGTAGATGGTAAAGATAGAGCTTGTTATGAAATTCTTCCCGCCGACACATTCTTGAAATACAAGGGATACATCGGTGGTAGTGGGAATTTGGAAACCCAGTTCTATATGGAGATGATGGCAGACAAAGGAAATGATTTGCAAATTGATAAAATCTTTGTTCCCATAAGCCAAGGCGACCATTGGCATCTACTCACCGTGAATTTTGATGGTAACACAATGACACACTACAATTCAAAAAAGAATCACGGCAAACACTATCGGGAATTTATTCGAGTGGTAATGAATTAAATTCCTATTGTATTAATGTTTAGTATTATTGTGTTTGCTTGGCACACAGTGGTTAAGACAATCCGAAATATGCAGGCCGGGTGGATGAATGCTTACCTTACATTACGCTTTGACAAATTCAATGAAAAGGAATGACAGAGGATTATTGAACCGCGGTTCCCACAGGTTAAATGCAAAGATGACGACAATGGTTTGCGAATGCTG
Source organism: Zostera marina (assembly GCA_001185155.1). Taxonomy (NCBI): domain Eukaryota; kingdom Viridiplantae; phylum Streptophyta; class Magnoliopsida; order Alismatales; family Zosteraceae; genus Zostera; species Zostera marina. The sequence goes on from LFYR01000811.1 coordinate 107,290, forward strand.
TTGGCAATTGAGGCTTTAGCTTTAGGTCGTGTTGGTTATGGACTAGACAAAGATTTGGATGCAGCGAAATGGTCTTTGTTAGATAGAATTCGTATGATGGTAACGTTCGACGATTGAGATGTTGTGATCGTTCCTATGGTGTCTATGTGTTAATGTAGTAGGGTATCGTGAATATTTATTGTGTTATTTTGAATATAATTTATCGATTACCTTGAGGTATCAAATTAATTGGTCTGCCTAATGATGAAAAACAATTTATCATAGATTTGCAAAAAACAATTATCCAAATTTTCATTTCAACCTCATTTTGAAAAATGTTAAAAGATCTCTATTTAGGTGTCTTCTTACTCTTGTTGATAAATGTGATCTTTTGATGGACATGAACGTTTGTCATGCCCCTTGATTCCACAGATAGAGCATGATCATTGTTTAGGGACATTGTACATCCTTCTGGAAATGAATCTTTCTGATTTTTTGGATGGACGACCACCATGTCCGCAACCCTTGGTTCTAGCCACTGCAGGATTGCCAATATCGATGCTTTGTGTGTTCGAATCATGGAATCTTATTATTGAGCCATAAACTTTGGGAATGTCGCTCCCGTTATTGTTATCCATAATGACTTGAATGCCATCCTCCAATAGTTTCTTTGCGTAGATAATTTTGTCCTCACTCTCACCTGCTAACGAGATAAGATGATTGGATAATGGTCGTAGATTTCCCGTGTCCTTTACCTCGGTTGTATGGCTTGTTGTCGTTGGCCTTTTTATTTGTAAAGCTCTCCATCGATTGCACACTAATGTTTCAAGTAAAATAGATATGTTGTTCAGTGTTAGGTAGCAGATGAGGTGCTTGCATGGAATTCCAAAAGATTCGAACAAACGACAAGTGCATTTGGCGTATACGCCCTCCTCCCCGATGTGGATAGTACCTGAAACCTCGAATGATCCGATGGATACTGCGTCGAATATCTGTATGGGAAATGAATTTAAGGGCCTAGATTATTGATGCACGAAGGGAAATGAAAATTTAAAGTTTGAATAGTGTGACGTTAACACAAAACTTTAAATAAATCCGTTTTATGTAGTTACCTGATTTTCCATGTGTCGAGGTCTAATGTAGTAGTGCAGACTACGAATCGCCTGATCTTGGAAGTCAATGAATACCTCATGGGTATAAAGTTCGCACATTTGTCGTTCAATGGCCAATGGAGTTAATGTTTTCTGTGGTGCAAACTGACCATGATGATCCTTCGAGTTTTCTTTTTCACGTAGGGATAACAGGACATATTCGAATTTTGAGTGAAATTCCAGTAGTGTGTAATGTGATCTTATTTTCATTTTGACTATATTATTCATTCCTTCGCTACGTTGTGTTGTTTTCATTCCTGCGAAGAAATGATCAATCATGTAGATGGGGCACCATTGAAACCGAATTCTATAGATGTCTTTCAACCAAATATTATCTTTTAGACCGTTGTCAGACAGCCATGCTGACCACAATAATAGTCTTCGGATGTTTAGTCATACATTTTAAGAATTCAGTGAAAATCCATTCGAAAGATTCAACATTCTCGCGTGATAGGAAATCGACCACGAATATAATTGTGTTCTTGTGATGATTCACTCCACAGAAAAGAGCTAGAACTAAATTATATTTGTTCGTCTTGTATGTCGTATCGAATATAATCGAATCCCCGAATAGATCATAGTCATGTCAACACCCGGGATGAGCCCAGAATAGGTTGGATAGATGACTTGTATAGATTGGATGGACGATATTGAAATTTGTGAAGAGATATGTCAGATTTGAATTACGTATTTGACATGAAAATTACCGTCGTCATGCCTAGTGAACGAGAAAAAGAAGTCGGAACGATTTGTTCTTTCTTTTTTCAAATAGTTCAGTAAGCAAATCTGCGTCTCTTTGAATAATATTACATCGGTCGTCACGTCTCATGTTTGAAAGATCCGATGGTGTGAACTAAATATGATCAAATCCACCGGCCTCTTGAGCAGCAACACAATATTGATCGCTCGGAGAAATATTAGATGTGTTTAGTGATTGAAACAATGCCCTTGATAAAGGAGTAATAACACGATTTACTGATAGGTATCTCTTCTTCGATGGGGTCACCAATGGATGATTGTGATCTTGAATGAATTTAACAACCCTCCACAATTTTGTGGACCGGTCTAGAGATATGTAGATCATGGCAAGACATCCTGAACGTGAATTTCTTATACGACGCTGTTTTTTCTCATTCACGATATTGGCCATGGCGGTGGATGGGGCATAATCTTGTTTAGAACAAAGCATACGTCACCCAACCATTTCTTGATCGTTAATTTTGGTTGACCCCATACGAACGTTAAAACCTATATTGCCAGCGTAACCCATATAGGCATCTCTGGCCTCGTCGTGAGAGATGAATAGTTGGCCAACTTCGGGAAGATACGGTGTACTGGACAATCCAATAGTTTCTATGTTCGAATCCGATTATATATGATCCTGATCAGCAATCTGCGATTGCTTTTTTTTGTAGTGAGTATCATGTATGAAGAATTATATACTGTGCATTATGAACTATGCACTATGAACTATGTAATACAAACTATGCACTAATACCTATGCACTTTGATCTATGAACTGTGCATTATGTACTATGCACTATGTACTATGCACTTTTAACTATGCACTAATAACTATGCACTATGCAATATGCACTGTGAACTATTCAGTACGTGTGTGGCATTTAATACAAATCATGAACTATGTTTTGTGAACTCTGAGGTATGCAACATGCACGGTAAACTACAGGCACTATGATCTATGTACCACGATATGCACCATGAACTTTGAAAATTGTATTAGCGTCGAATATTAACTACGCACTTTGTACTGTTCACGGTAGATGCATGTGCGGTGTGTACAGTGCACAGATCGACAGTGCACAGTGCGCAGTGCACTATGTACTGTGGACTGTGAAAGAGATAGGAGATAAATGTGCAAATAGTGCAAACCCAACCCATCATGAAAATACCTCATTGAGAAGGGAAATAGAGTGGGAAAAATAATACAAACAACATATATACCTTGGCGGATATGTGAGGAGATTCGATGACCATCTTGTTATAGGATATAGAGAAGGTTAGAAATGGTGAGAAGGACTAGAGGTAAGGAATGGGAGGAAAAAGGGTTTAAGGAAGGGGAGGAAACGTGAGAGAGAGTTAAGGGTAAAAGTAAAAGTGAAAAGTAGGTGAGGAAAGTAGGTGTGAATGGTGACAAAATACACTGGACAAAATGATGTTGTTAGTGAATGATGACAAAATAGAGATTATGCATGGGGATCTTCACCCCAAGTAATAAAAAAAATGAATTAAATTAGTGATCGTCGGATGTAGATGAAGGGCTAGGATCAAAAGTTCTCACGAGCTTCTCACGCTTCAAGTTCTCACCTGAAGCTGACCCATATTATTAAATAATACAGACCCAACAGTATATTATTTTAGGGCCAGCTTCAGGTGAGAACCTGAACCGTGAGAACCCGGTGAGAACTTTAAATCCATACCCTTCATCTACATCCAATGGTCATTAATATATTTCATTATATCTGTTTTTTGGGGGGAAGATCCCAATGCATTATATTTTTTTGTCATTATTCACCTAGTACATCCCTTTGTCCAAGGTATTTTTTCACCATTCACATTTACTTCTCTCCCCTACTTTTCACCTACTTCTCACTTTTTTCCCCTTTTCTCTCACTAACATTTCTTCCCCTTCCTTCATCCCCTTCTCAAACCCTATTTCCTCCCTTTCCTTACCTCTAGTGTCTTCTTCCATTTCTATTAATCTCTCAATCCTCTCAAAAAAATGGTCATCGGCTCTCCACTAATATCTGCTCAGGTATGCTTACGATTTTTCCCCTCACCGTATTCCTTTCTCATTTACTTATTTTCAGCAATTGGGTTTGCACTATTTCTACATTTATCTCTTTTTCTTAGTCAACAGTACATAATGCACTACGCACAGTAATAGTGCACTGTAAATATTTGAGACTCACATTCGCTGACACATCGTACAAATTACATGGAAGTAGTGAACAGTGATTTTAATATTGCATGTCATAGTACATAGTACATAGTGCAAAGCACATAGTACATAGTGCATATCGCATAAGATGATAATAGTGCATGTCTGACACTTCGCACATTCAATATTAGTATGTGCTACCTAATAACTACTAAGATTGGATGACCTACAATCTCGATCATAGCATGCAGTCATAGTTCATATTGAATATTACAATGTGCATAGTGCATATTACATAGTGCATAGTAAATAGTGCATAGTGCATATTACATCAATGTAATTTCTACATTCAATTAAATGACAACTAGTTTTTCAACTATTCAAATCACACTACTATACAAACAAAGATTCAAAAATTTTGATTGTCATAACATCTCAATCGTCAAAAGTAGCCATCATACGAATTCCGTCTAACAAAGACGTCAACATTATCTACACACACAAAATTGAAAATAAGATAGATGAAATAACAAATAATATAAATAGTACATAGTACTGTACGGGAAAATAGTTCATAGTGCATTTCAGATAATGTGAAAATAGTGCATAGTGCATTTCAGATAAATGTTGAGTGCATTTCAGAAAAAAGTGCATTTCAGATAAATGTGAAAATAGTGCATTTCAGAAAATAGTGCATAGTACATATTACGGAATTCATTAGTTAAGTCCAACGATTATTTTCTTAAAAAAAATTTGCAACATGAGGCAATAAAAGATTCTTAATAATTCGGAAAAATAACAATAGGATTAACTGAAAGAGATCGACAAATAACCGAAAAACAATTATCATCAGTTACTAAACTATCGGAGATACGAACCTCATCTAGATTATGATCTGTTTCATTCATTTTAAATTTAAAATTAAGATTACCACAAATCATTTTGTCGCGCAAAAAAAATTACTCATTTAAATTATGCGAAAACCAGTCAAAAAACATAATTGCACCTAGGCATGATCCGGTCATAGTACATAGTGCAAACAATACAATAGTGCACACATTACCAAACACAGTCTACATTACCCAAAAATCAGGGGGAATAATAGGTAAAGGTATGAAAATTCCATTTTGCAAACAAAATTGTAAAGAAGTACACATAAACATAGCTTAGGGAAAAAATTAGCACTGCTGCATTAGTTGTAAACTGTGTAAAAAAAATAAAATAATTGGCAGAGAAACCACATGCTCTAGCACATTGCATAGAGCACCTAATAAAATAAATCACACATTACCAAAATAGATCTACATTAACAAACCTAAATAGATCTACATTAAAAAACAACAGTGGGAAAATGATAGGTTAGAATAGAGAAAATGCAAACATAAGAGACAGGGGGGAGGTAAATATATGATAAAACGAAAATTAAAATTAACAAGAATAACTAAATTAGGAAAGTTTAAACCTCTTCGACATCATTAGAGGAAAACACTAGAAATACAGAGAAAAGAAAAATTTTGGGGGAAGATACGATTGTGGAAGGAAATAGCTAGCGATGACTATTTAGGAGGCAATCGATGAAGGTGTAGAAAGAATAATGTGAGATGATTCAAAAATAATTTCGAAGTGGAGTTGCGATGAAGAGATCTTGAACAACAAATAAAACCGGGATTAGGGATACTCACCTTATCTTGGACAGGGGAGACCTCGCCTGTTCCTTCCCATTCCCATTCCGGTCACCACTAGCGTTCGACATGTTGGTGTTGAGGAAGACGCCTTGTTCGCTGATCGGGAGAGAAATATGAGAGCAAAAGTGCGCCGCAAACTAGATGACAATAGACAACTTTCAGCAAATGAGAGAAGCTAGGGTTAGAAATTCAAAATAAATGCAATGTACATTTCAACACACACAACCGACCGCCGGTCACTCCACTGCACAATGTACAAACGAAGTCAGCGTGTACTATCGCCGGTCAGTCTCTACCACGACTGTCAAAAATTAGGCTACAGAGGTTCATTTTCTCAACAACGGCTAGAATTAATTGTGATTAATTGGACGGCTACGATTGAAGATCGCACATAGTGCGCATACAGGCGTTCTCACTAGAAGCGCTCTGTATTATTTTAAATATTTTTTTATAAAAATAAGGAAGGACAAGATCACTCCACTCCTTCCTTCTGCATGACCCGTCTTCTTGAACTTTGAGGCATTGTAGCTTATATCTTTCGATTTGACTGTCTGATTTAGAAGCACCTCCTTGCCTATAGATTGTCTCTTCTTTAGTTTCCCTACACAGCGGACATTGAATGGGTCTTATCACCCCATGTTGTTGGAGTCGGTGCCAGAGCAGTAAGTTCATTTTTTTCGTGTTGGAGGACCCGCTGCTACTAACGAATTCGTCGGTCTATAATGTCTAATCGTATTATGTTCCACTACAGGTTCTTTCGGTTAATAATATAGTTATTGTAGTTAATAATACAACTCATATTATAGTTAATGGTAGTTAACTTGTAACTAAACCTAGGTACCTATAAGTACCAAGATTGAGAATTACATAAGAGGTTTTGAATCTCAATATGGTATTAGAGCCTTAACGATTCTATTAAGCACTTATTGATTCATTTTGTAATAACCGGTTAGTTATGTACCCGGTTATTAATTGGAAATAACCCAATTAAGGGTAAAACTGTAAATGACTAGGATGATTAAAATATAAATTAAAAGGATAGAAGGGGAGAAAAGGAAACGAACGAGTGAAACAGAAAGGGAAGAGGGGAAAACGGAAGGAGAAGGAGGGGGAAGAAGGACGGCTACGTGGGGGAGCATCGTGGCTGGAATCTGTAAGGGGGCACCGGTGTCGTAGTGTGGGAGGTGTGAAACTCGACAAGCAGCGGAAGAGGTATGTAGAGTGTTAGATTCTAATTTGGGTAAAGGATATGGGTGATGGGTATGGTAGAGGATGAAGGGGAGAAGATCGGAAATAGATCCGATCTTGATGAACCTACTCAAGGATGATAATGTAGTAGAAGAAAAGCGGGATACTCAAAAGTCAAATCACTTGAGTCACTCGATCCAAGGGTTTACCAACTTTTGGTTATGTTGACCACTTGATCTTGGTTGGGATGGTTATCTTAAGTGGTGGTTGTTAATATTGTAATTACTGCCCATTTTAATTGCTGCTTAGTGTTATGGTAGATTGTAATTCTTGCAGTCTATTTTATTGGGGATCTATTGTGTGATTGGTTGATTTAAGTGATGAAGGATTGCTACCTCTACGCTGTGAATGTCTATATTGTATTTGCTGGCATTTTAAAATTGTTGTTTAGTGTTTTTACAGCCTGTAATTCTTGCTGTCCATTTTATAGGGGGTCTATTCTCTTATCGTTTTGCTCTAGGTGATGAAAAGTACTACCGGAAGACATGTTAGATTAGCATAAGAACTAATCTATTGTTTTTTTTTGCTATCTATTGTGATTTCAGTAGTATCTTCTTGCTGTCCATTTTATTGGGGGTCTATTCTTTTATTGTTTTGTTCTAGGTTATGAAAACCACTACCGGAATGCATGTTAGATTAGCATAGGAGCTAATCTATTTCTTTTTATTGCTGTATATAGTGATTTCCGTAGTATCTTGTTGCTGTCCAATCTTATTGGGGTGCCTATTAAATTATTGTTTGCTTTAGGTGATGAAACACTACAAGAAATAAGACATTGTATGGCGGTCTTTAGATGGCGGAAATCCGCCATCTAAAGTGATCGTCGGCGGAAATCCGCCATCTAAAGACCGTCATTTTGGACACCGTCATTAAAACCCCATAACCGCCATCTAAAGACCGCCATCTATTATCCATCCTCATTTCCCATCAAAAATTGTATAGATGGCGGATTTCCGCCATCTAATCTGAAAATTTTCGCGGGAACTGAAAAGTTTTAAATGACGGATTTCCGCCATCTAAAATATGGCGCGGAAAAAGTTTGGCGTCAATTCATTGATGACGGTTAATTTTATTGATGGCGGATGTCCGCCGACTATCCTTGTACCATTAGATTGTACCATTTACAATCAACACATTTACAAAAAAAAAAATCAAAACAACCCATTTGCAATCTAACCTTCACAGACGAAGATGCAGGTACCGGCGGGAGCTGATGGCGATGACGAGCGGCTGAAGACGAGCGGCGAGCCTAGAACCGGCGGAAGATGGAAGATCGCTAGAGAAATCGGCGGCAAGGAGGCGTTAATCATCGTCGGCGGGGGCAGAACGCAATGTCAAGACAGAACGCGTTCTGTCTGGAATTTGGGGTTTTTAATAAACCCCAAAACTTACATGGCGGATTTCCGCCATGTAAGTACACTTAAGTGCCGCCATGTAAGGTGGAAAAGTCCGCCCAATCGAAATTTGGGCGGGCTTTTTCCACCCGACTCCCCGAATACTTAACATGGCGGACATCCGCCATGTTAAGTCAATTTAATCGGGTAATCGGGTTGAATATTGGGGGAGATTCGAAATTTTGGGCGGGATAGTTTAGATGGCGGATTTCCGCCATCTAAACACCGCCATCGAAAAAAAATTTGAACCGCCGTCGAGCCCAAACCTTTCCTCGGCGGACTGAAAGAATAGATGGCGGACATCCGCCATCTAAACAACTGGATTATTGATGGCGGATTGATGGCGGAAATCCGCCATCTAAAGACCGCCATACAAGGTCTTTTTTTTGTAGTGAAAATACTAAGGGAATGCATCTTGGAATGGCATAGGAGCTAATTATAGTGTGGGGTGGTTCCATTATTTTATTGCGAATTTTAGATGAAAAGGATGATATGGAGGTGCATAGTTGGTTGGCACATATGTTAAATATCATGTGGGCTGTTTGGGGTAATTATGCTACTATCTTTAGATGATGCCAATTTGTAGCAAATAGGATATTTATTATGTGAGTGGGTTGTAGTATTTATGTTGTTGTTTGTAATGACGAAAATGCTATCGGGTACATGTTTGAATTGCATATAAGATAATTATCACATGTGCTGGTTTGATTAATTATTTTTGTTTTAAATAATGAACATGTTATCGAGGTGCACATGTGTTAGCAATTAAGATATTTATCTTGTGGGTTGTTTCGAATACTTGTTGTTTTAAAATGATAATAGGATTAGAGGGGAAATATACATGAATGGACAAGAGAATAGCACTGTATGTATGAATGAGATTCATCAATGAATGAAAGCATGAATGAGATATGACAGGGGTGTTATGACGCCTAACGAATGATGAATGACGAGTGATGACCCATTAGGGGCATGAATGATGATTGATTGGTATCATCAGATTGAATATTATATATACATGTATTATGTTAATTGCTATTGTTATTAATTGTTGGAACCTATACTTTACATGCTGAGTGATGTAGTCACTCACGGATACATGATCTGTGCAGGGAATGGAGGCAACCTTGCCTAACTGGAGGGATAGGAGACAAAGGACTCGTCGAGGTGTCGGCGTAGGGGGTGACGCGAAGTAGTCGTGTCATTGACTATTTTTTTTGTTGTAATAAGGATTGTATTAGGTCCCCGAACACAAAGTAGTTGTAGTACTTCATAATGTTAACTTTTCTTCGAGAGGAATCTATGTTAATTGTTTGATGAGAATTAAAACCCAGTGTGCAGAGCAGGGTTTTACACATTTTCTTTTTCTTCTTTGTCCATCATCGTCTCCATTGAGATGGCGTCTACTCGGAGTGAAAACAACAATTTCTCAACAACATCGTTGAAGTCCCTCGTCCTCATCAAGATTAAGGCGACGGCGACTGTTAAATTGGATTCCACCAATTTTTTCTCTTGGAAGGCATAGACCATAGCGAATCTAAGAGGCTACGATCTCCTTGGATTCATCGAACGTCCGGTAGATGAGGCCGACCTGCTTGTTGTCCAACAAGATCAGCTACTTCTTGGGTGGCTTCTTTCCGCATTATCTCCGGCCGTTCTTCCCCAAGTAGTGGCGTACACAACATCGCATGAAGTCTGGATGGCCCTTCAAAGCATCTTCAATATCAAGTCAAAATCATGGAGGCTCCAGTTGAGGCACGAGCTGACAGCGCTCAAGAAAGAGAGCTTATCCGGTGATGATTTTCTGGCCGCCCTATCTAAGAAAGCCGATGAAGTCAGGGACTACCCTAGATGATGAAGAACTTGCGTTAATTGCCTGTGACGGTTTAGATTCGTCCTATGATGCTTTTGTGACCGCCGTAACTACATCAGTTGGGGAGCTCACGTTCGCCGACTTCAAAGGTTTATTTCGGGCATTTGAAAAGAGGCACGCACGGGAGACCGAAAACCCATTTCCGTCCGCGAATCTAGCGCAAAGGAATCCATTCATTCCACGTTCAGGTGAAACCTTGATGTGTCAAATCTGCTCCAAACCAGGCCACTCTGCGATCGCATGTTTCAACCGACATAATGAACAAAGATTCCCGACTCCCCCGAATCCTTGTCGTGGGAAATATAGGGGAAGAAACAACTACAAGATTCCGGATGCTAATGTTGGGTGGTATACTGATTCCAGATGTACACATCATGTTGCAAATAATAAAGAAAACCTAAAGGAGACAGATACTGCACCAATCGAATCAGGTTTGCACATCGCTAATGGTAGTGTGGTTAAAATTCTCGGTACAGGAAGAACAAATTATGCTTACAAAGATAGGTCAATTAAATTGAATAATGTTCTTCTTGCACCAACAATTAAAAATAATCTCTTATCTGTAAAACGTCTATACAAGGATAATCCTGTTAGAGTTATTTTTGATGATAAGTTTGTTTCTATAAAGGATCGGGCAATAGATGAAGTACTGGTGAAAGGTGGCATGAAGGAAGGTTTATACTACATAGATCTCAAAGACGTTCCAAGTCTGGTGGAGAAACCAACACTTACTCTTTGGCATGATTGTTTGGGTCACGCAAACATTCAGACAGTTCGTAAAATGATAAAAGATTTCAAATTGCCTGTTTGTAATAAGAACTCTATAAATAAATGTTGAGATTGTTTGATTGGAAAAATGCATCGCTCATCATATTCTTCTTTAATTGAAAAATCCTCTACAAGCCCACTTGAAATTTTATATGCCGACGTATGGGGTCCGGTTCCAGTTGTATCAGAAACTGGTGATAGGTTTTTTGTGAATTTTGTAGATGATTTTACCCGTTTTAATTGGTTGTTTACAATTCCTAGAAAATCATGTGTTAAAGAAATTTTGTTGAAAATCAACTAAACAAGAAAATAAAGATGTTACAAACAGATAACGGCAGGGAGTTTCTTGCTCTAAAAACTCTATTAGACGAATATGGAATTAGACACATACGAGCATGCCCGTATACACATCAGCAAATGGGCACAGTAGAACGAAGGCACAGGTACATCGTTGATAGTAGACTCACACTATTATCACAATCAAAACTTCCAAAAAGCTTTTGGAATTACACTTTTTCAACGGTTGCTTTTCTCTACAATAGGACATGGACAGCTGTTCTTGGCGGTAGCACACCATTTGAACGACTTTTTGGGAAAGCTCCAAATCTCAAGATTCTCAAGGTGTTCAGATGTTTGGCTTACTCAAATCTTCGTCCTTTTCAGAAACAAAAATTTTCAGATAGATCAAAAGGACATATATTCATCGGGTATCCAAGTGAACATAGTGGATACATGTGTCTGGATCCAGTCAGCAAGAAGATTATAATTTCTAATGATGTAATTTTTATTGAAAATACTTTTGAACTTAATAAAACATTACACAGGTTTGATAACATCCACCAAAATCAAGCTTCAGAAATTTCAGAAGTACCGGTCATTACTATCAAGAGTCCTCCAAAAACATAAGTTGAAGGCATACAAGAGTCTCAACAACCAACTCAAGAACTTCAAGATGAACTTCCACAACAAGTAACTCGAGAACCTCGAAAATCTCAAGAGGCTCAAGAAACTCAAGATTCTCAAGTAGAACTTCCACAACAAACAACTCAAGAAACTGAGTCACTTCAAAAAGTGCAAGAACCACAAGGACATAGAATGATAACACGATTAAGGGAAGGGATTAACAAACCTAATTCAAAATATGCATTTCAGGTATCAACTACCCCACGACTTCCTTCCGGCTATTCAGAAGCGGCAAATGATAAAAATTGGAGAGCTGCAATGAATTCAGAAATGGCCGCATTACACCAAAACGATACATGGGTATTAGTTCCTTCATAGCCGTTCCAAAATGTTCTTTCATGCAAATGGGTGTTTCGAAAAAAGTTTGATGAACTTGAAAATGTTGAAAGGTACAAAGCACGCTTGGTGGCAAACGGCATAGACGTAGAAGAGACTTTTGCTCTGGTGATAAAGCCTCCAACAGTAAAGATAATCCTTAGTTTGGCAATTACATGGGTCTGGGAATTACGTCAATTTAATGTATCTAATGCCTTCCTACACGGAAAGTTGAAAGAACAAGTGTTTATGAGACAGCCTCCGGGCTATAAAGACCCAGACAACCCAAAGGCAGTATGTAAGCTTCTACGATCGATCTATGGTCTACGTCAATCTCCACGTGCATGGTTCCATCGTCTTCGTGACTTTATTATCTCCATTGGTTTTGTTGAATCTGTCTCGGATCAATCATTGTTTATGTATTTCTATGAAGATGTTAAATCCTATTTTCTGGTATACGTCGACGACATCATCTTGGCATCCTCATCACAAGCATTTACAAAGCAATTCATTGAGAAAATTGGCCGGAAATTTGCAATAAAAGATATTGGTGCACTCCACTTTTTTTTAGGCATTCATGTAAATAGATTAAAGGATGGCTCACTTATCTTAACACAACATCAGTATCTTGCAAATCTGTAGCATGGACTAAATCTGGCAAACCTTAAACCCACACCAACGCCAATGGAGCCACGGGTAGGCCTTTACGAAGAGTCTCTAGCACTAAATGAGGAAGAAAGCACAAAATTCAGGAAAGTCGTAGGGTCATTGCAATATCTGACGACCACCCGTCCTGATATATCTTTTAGTGTAAATAAGATATCTCAATTTATGGCAAATCCGTTGAAAGTACATTGGATGGCTCTTCAAAGAATTCTTAGATATTTCTCAGGTACACCGTTTGAAGGAATCAAGATTTCAAAGCTTACATCCTTGAGTCTCGTAGCATTCTTCGACGCGGATTAGGGAGGAGACATCTCTGACAGGAAAAGTCATGAAGGGCATCTTATTTTTTTAGACAACAATCTCATTACATGGCAGTCACAAAAGCAGTCATCAGTAGCCCGCTCCTCAACGAAGGCTGAATACCGGAGTCTTGCTAACGCAGCAGCCGATCTGGAATGGACAAAAATGGTAATCAAGGAATTAAGAATTGAAGTTAACCTACCACTCCTAATTAATTGCGACAACATGAGTGCCAATTACCTAGCAAAGAATCCAATTTTTCACTCAATAGCAAAGCACGGGGCAATTAGTTATCATTTTGTTAGAGAAAGAGTTGTGGATGGGTCTCTCATTGTCAAACACGTAGGAACAAAAGACCAGTTAACAGATCTCCTTACAAAGCCGATAGTAACATCAATTTTCAATTATCTAAAGACCAAACTTATCAATATACCCCTGATAAGTTTGCGGGGGCATGTTAATAATATAGTTAATGCAGTTAATAATACAACTCATATTATATATAGTTAATGGTAGTTAACTTGTAACCAAACCTAGGTACCTATAAGTACCAAGATTAATGAGAATTACATAAGAGGTTTTGAATCTCAATAGTTTCCACCACTGCAGTCCATACATGATTATGTTGTGTCTCTCTGTTTCAAGACAACCTTCCATGAGGGTTAATCATTATACCTTTTAGGGATGGATGCTAGAGGCCAAGACCGGTGTTATGAAATATTTAGAAGATATTTTAGAGTTCAAGATCCTCGACTCGGAGGTGAATCAATGGTATGTAAATCCAACTTAAGGAAGAAAAAAAGAAAAGAAATTAAAGAGTCGAGATTAAAAAATGTAAACGGAATTAAGTAAATTAACATTAATATTTACAAATATCACCAACCGATTGACTACAAACTTGAAAGATACCAAGGTACAAATCAGAAGAAGAAAAAAACTCGAAATGTGATGGTAAAATAAATTTCACCACACAGCACATTAGCACAGACAGCAAGCAGTCAGTCTCCAAATCAGTAAAGACCAGAGTTGCAGAAATTTAACAAACCAAACATGCAAATTGCAAAAGAGATGATACCTATTTTCACAGCATTACAAAAAATTAAGAGTTATCACCAAAATCAATATTCTGAACAAAATTTCGGGTACAATGTCCCATTTTTTCAAAAAGAAACGCTCACTGAATGATTTAGAGTGAGTTATCAGGATTAAAATGCCCTGCTAAATATCCTTGAAGAAATTGGGTTAGTAGCCATCTCTCATTAAAAAAAATCTTTATCTGCAAAATAATAAGAAGAAAATGTTAATGCTCACTACATTCTATCTACAAAATTTATAAATTCTATTTTAATGCAATCAATCAATTTGTTGCTTCCAAGCATTGCTAAAAAATGGTTGTATGTCAGTATATAATATATATCAATACTAGACAATCAATACAAAACATGCAAGAAAGACAATTTATTATATAAGCTGTGATTGTTTCCAACTTTCTGGTGTGATATTTACCTGGACTTTTGATTCATGTATGACTCTAATGATTCGGCAACCTTTGTTTGCTCTATCAAAGAAGCACGCATCACCTGAAAAGAAAAATACAGAATAGATAAAAAATAGAAAAATTGTTGGATAAGATATCTAGAATTCATACAATTGCTACTGACACTGTGACTTGTCACTGGTGTAATGTATATTTCAGGTCAAGAAAATTCCAAAGAAAATTAGATTATAAATTTTAACATAATAATTAACAAAACATACATAACACTGCAATCCATAAGCAAAAATACAATCAACTGCATATTTGCAGAAGCAATTTATCAGGTTTTGTTTTTTTATGGTTATTTGGATAGGAGACATAAGGCAGTCTTTATTGTCAGTGTAAATGATATTTAAGTAACGGAAGGCAAAATATTTATTATCTTATGCAAGCATTGAACATAAGCTTACTTTTTTTGTCTTCTCAAGATCTTGATCGATAGCCTTGATCCTGTCCCAAGATCCTAGAAGCAATTTCTCTTTCTCTAAAGGAATTGATGAAGGATTGTTGCTGATTTCATTGACCATATTCTCAAGCTTTTGAAGACGTTCAAAACATGAGGCAACTTCATCCTTAGGCAGTGCTGTACACTCAATTTGACTTTGAGAAGGCAAGTGACTTGATGTTATCTTACATGGAGGAATGTTATTAAAACCTCCCACAGATCTCCATGTTATTTTGGCATGTAAAAAGGATAAAATCTTTACAACAAAATTTAATAACAATCTCCAAAAGACTCGCAAAACCATTTTATCTTGATCGTAATTTATCATGTGAATGGAACCAAGATGTGTATCATGTCTAGCACCTGAAATACACCATAAGTATAAATTTTGATTAATAAATGAATGCCACATATCATGCATATTGACCAAAGATAATTCGAAGAACACAATATTAAAACAAACTGCAATTATTTAACTGTTTACAATAAAATTAGTTAATAGTTATAAACTTAAAACCGTAATTAATAATCTATAATATAACTCATTAACAGTTATAACTATAATAAATACTAGTTAGACTAAATTTTTTATTATTTAGACATAACTAATAAGTAATAAGTAGTTGTAATATTAGTTAGATATAAGAATATAATTAACAATTAGTTGTAGGTAATAATGTTTTATATACTCTATTATAATAATTGAAATATTCACTTTCACTGCTTCACATCATATTTTATTTTATTTTTTGGATATAATTAAATTTTTCATTAATAGAAATGAAGGCCAGTACCCTGAAAACACACCATATTTTAGCTTCACAGAAAGAAAAAAAAAACATTTATGTATTTCTGATACTACAGATCTTGATGACGGGATTGAGAATTAAAAGTACCACCTTGGTGAGGTGTGGCATTAACATGAGAATGGCCACAATTGCCAAAACCAACTGATGTGTTAGAATTTGTTCTTTCTTCATGCTGACTATGCATAATTCCATCACCTTTAACAAAATGATCATCACAACTTCCGTAATCAGATTCATCTGAAATCCTTTTCTGTGTAAATTCCAAATGACAAAACAATGAAGAAGAAAATCAGATGTTGATGCTTTTTATCTAAATAAAATTAACAACTGAAAATTATAATTATTGAAATGTTTCTATATTCTGTAGTATATATAGTATTGTCATCAAATCAAATTCTGGAGAATTTAATGTGAAGAAGAAAAAAGTGGAAGCTACGTGAAGGTGTAATATGCATGATATATTTTAACATAAACTGCATACATTTTCATTATCTCTCAACCGGACTTCGATAGGAGACGACACAAAAGAAGAATGGTCACCAACATCATAGCTACCTTTCACCTTATTTCGTTTTAAAAAAGAAAATCATAATTTGATTAATTTCCAGCTGACCTTGAATGATGCAATGGTGATAAATACAAAATTTACCTTCAATGAATGACGTTGGCCATGGCCATATAAATGAACTCCATATTCTTCATCTGAAACATGGATTATTTTCCTCGTACATGTTGTTTCCAAATTAAGTACAAACTACAAAAAGTGATGTAAGGAAATAAGGAATTTTAATTTGCATTCACAGCATTGAACTATCTTCGTAATAAAGCAGAAGAATCAAAAGTCATGTACACAACTACACACAATCACTACAAGCATGAAGCATTGAACTACCTTCATAATATCGTTGTTAATCCAAGGATCTCTGTTTGGTCGAAGGCAGGATCCTTCAAGTGAACAAATACATTCTCCACCCAAGAAAACAGGCAATTGACTGAAACATAACGATCCAATATTCCACTTAACAAAACAAAGTACAAAATTGATAGTGAAATTTATACATTGGGAATCATAAAAAGACAAACCTTGGATCAATATGTTCAAATAATCTGCTGTGAAATTTAGTTCCGAGGACCTACCCATGACAAAAAATAATTTAGTGTGAATTGTTATTAGATCGCCAGGGAAGATATAAAAATGAATATGATTCATCTTTATGAAAAAAATTATATTTCAGTATACATGTATCTTAGAGACAGTCATTGGATCTAAGAAACCCTTTACTGTGTTCCACACCAACTTAAAACCCGTACCAGCATTAACAATGAACATCTGATGTAACGTCTGCAGTTAAAAAGTCGACCAATTACAGATTACAGTTCAGATTATTAACAATTACGAAAAACCAATGATGACTCGATTTTAGAGAGGTTGCACCTCAGGATAGTATTCACCGTCTATTTTCTGCACATTGAGCAAAATATCACGAGCTATCTTGTTGAAATTTTTAAAACCCTGTAGTTTTTAACAAACACAAAGGTCACAAACAGTGATGATGAAAAGAAAAAAATGATTGGACTGAAACACTAGAGAAATCAAAATGAATGACAAATTATTCAACAACGAGTGTTTGTCCACATACCACTCCATTCACATCAAGAATTGTCGTCGTCGAGTCAATGTGTTTCTTTGCAGCAATTGAACATGCAGGAAATTTTTCATGCAATACCTTTTCAAATTCTTGTACATGATATTTCAGGTAACGCTCTAATGTAGTGATGCACATAAGCTTGTTCGACTCAACTTTTCCAAGCCTTTCAATATAGATTGGTCTCCCCTCTCTGTCAACTCCATGGTATCCTTGAGGATAACAACGCAGAACCTCTTCAAGCTCATCAAATTTGAACTCCTAGAATAAAAATTGGCACAGATTAATTTTCTACAAACATTATAAAAAGATTTGTTCCAAATGCATATAATTTTCTTGAAAGAAAATATAGAACTTCGGTAACATAGTATGAAAAAGAAGAGATGCTGATTTAAGCTCCATGTTGAATCCAGGTCTGGAACTCTAGATCCACCCAACAAACTGATTATTGTCTAAATCCTAGCTAAACTACTAAAAAATCCATTATTTACAGTTGCAATCATCGTTATCTTGTGAAACTATAGCTTCGGTCAATTCCAACCACCATTTCCATATGAAGTTCACAGACGGAGTGAACTTTGTTCTCCACTTTGGCAACATTCCAGAGGATTTCCAGCCACATATACCCTGAGCATTAGCACACTCTAGTTCGAAAGCACAAATTGAAAGCACACTGTACTTTCCTGTTATTTAAAGTATAGTTTTGTATATTCCAGAACCAGAAGTAGCTCTTCACCTCCAATATCGAATCAGTTGAAAACTCCTTTCTCCATTGCAACATTTCCCCCCACATTTTCAATGTCTTGTCAAAATCAAAGTTTCTAGCTTTAAGGAATCTGCGTTGCATAAAAGTGATAAAAGTTAGAAACGTGATGAAAGTAGCAAGGAAATTGTAGGATGGAAGAAGACAATCTGAACATGATTACCAAACCTGAGTATTTTATGGTAATCATCATGTCTGTCTGGCAACAAATTCCGAGAAAGAATCTCATTTCTGAAAGCAAGCACAGCCTTCTCCTCCTCTGCATCATGAATATCCTCTATCGAAACTGATTGGATCCTGTACTGCGTAAATTTCCGCAGCGAATGTGTGATTTTGGATGATGCAATGAGTGCTTTCTTCTTTAGTTTTCCACATCTCATTGTTGTTGTTCCACTCTCATCATCCGAACAGTCAGTGTCTGATTTCATTTCCCTAGTTTCCTCTCTTTCCATTCCTCCTCCTCCTTCTTGACAATAAAATAATAAACATGTAAACGGCAAGTCGGTATACATATATCACCATGTGACCTGAAAACTGACCTGACATTGCTGTTTAAGTAAGTTTTTACGATACCTTCAGATCGAGCTCAAATCCTCCGGCATTAATGGACGAAGAGGCAAAGCTGAAAAGGAAAAAAATGAATTAATAGAAAGGTAAGACAAGAAAATGGAATCCTAATTTCTTTCATTCAATTTTTATTGCAAGAAAAGAAAAGAAAAGAAAAAAAAAAACCCAAGAAACAAAACAAAACAAGAAACTAACGGCATTTAATGCGAGAAAAGAAGATCCCAAAGCTCCTCCTACTTTTACGCATGCATTCAATCTCAAATCGAATCAAATTTCCGCATTCCTCCAATAAAATAAATTATACCGACCGACCGATCGATCGATATGAGGAACAAAACAATACAGAAAATCTCGAAAAAAGAACAAGATCAACAACTCATCGGCATCACCAGTCAGCACCTAATACGTCCTCCACATTGCACTTGTCTCACCGTAATCTAGGGTTTCGCACGGAGGAGATCTGAACGGAAAATAGGTAGCGAACAAACAGGCAGGTGTGTGGATCGTGTTCCTTGAATTCACGAGATCTGCAAAAATCGAGGAACTGAGCAGTCTGGGCCACGCCTGCGCCGTTTGTTCTGTTCTGGATTTTTATTCCATTAACTAATTCAATAATTTATTGACTTTCATTAAAATATTAAATATATCAATAACATCATTCATCATTTTATATTTAAACAATTCATTTAATTTAAGCCCCATCATTTTTTTATTTTTACCATTTAATTCATTCATTCATTTAGAATGTCTTATGAGGTCATTACTCATTCTTTAATAGACACTACTATAATATCTCACCGTTTACGATTATTATCAAAAAAAAAAAAAATTGAACAATATTACGACCAAGATCATCAGATATCTCATCTCACTTACACTAGTCTCTTCTACCATAGTTTGAGTTGCACTGTAACGCGCTATATACCCCATAGCGCAGGCGGGTAGCCGGCACTATGAGTAGTGGGCCTATTTGTCCCCATTTCTCTTCATTTCTTCCCTAACCCTAATCACTATTTTTCAGGTGAGCCCATTGCATGGTAAGCCCAAAAACGTCCGTTCAATCTGAGACATTTTTAATAGTACACTGAAAAATAAGAAAATGGACGGTTGTGAGACATTTTCTTAAAATGAATGGACCAGATTGGATGAACGTTTTTTGGCTCATTTGACATAGGCTTCTTAGAACTTTCCTCTTGATTTATAATATATTGAATATTGATTACAGAATACAAGGTATATTAAGTATGGTATTTTAAAAAAAAATACACTTGGCGCTATGGCGCAACTCAAACTATGGTCTCTACTATTAATTTAGAAACTTAACTAATTACCTTACTTTAAATCCAAGTCAATTAATTAGTTAATGACTTCTTTTTCTTTGTGATAAAATATCTTGTTTACTTTGTTACAAAATTAAGATTAACTCAATTTCTTTGTGATATATTAAAGAACTGCGTAATATTTTTTAAAGTTGATATATTTTTTAAAAAATGTGGTTTACAATTGAAAATGACTACTATACAAGTTTGAAAGACAACTTTTCTGAAACCTAATTCTTAGCTAAAGCATTAAAAAAATAACTACATAGAAGAAAAAACCATAATATCAACTCCACTGTATATATTTGCAAAAAAAAAAACTTTGTCGTTGTAACTAAGCTATTAAAATTTCTGAAAATGGTTCATAGGATAAAATTGCTGTAACTTGTTGGGTACGTTTTTTTTCAAATTTCACTTCGATATAACTGATAATATATTATGTGATATATGATATATCATTCAAATGTAGACATTTCTAAATTTGTAAAAATATATCTTTCGTTATTAAAAAAAAACTTATTTGCTCTATCTAATTAAAACAGAGAAAAAAAGAATCGTATTGAATTCTCAGAAATTCAATTGATGGTTACTGTGATCAGTTGAGTTAATTTACCTGTACGATAACATTTTTTTTGATAACAGAGAAAAACTTTTGATATATCAGAACCACATAATATATCACATGATGAATGTCTAAATATACACAACTATATATGAACACCGATCCATAGTTAATGTAAATTCTTTGCATTTTTTTTATAATTTATGATTGAAAATAGAAAGAAAATATTTGAAACCTGTGCTGTCAGTTGAAAGTAACGGCATAGAAAAAGGTGTTTATTTATTTATTAATTAAATTCACATGTACTTATTTTGTCGGACCGACAGTTTGTTTGATGCTTTATACACGTGATTTGCAAACTCAGACAGAAAGAGACCACAGCTTTGACCGACCATTCGTGGCATCATTTCCTAAACGTGAGACGCATCATGAACCGTACCAGTCAACCAGTATTAGATATTACTCTGTCTTTATCCTGCTGTGTAAAAGATTCATCTGTTCAAGATATTATTAACTATAAAGAACCAGACAACATTGGCTAAACTAAACAACATTCATCATGCCGTTATTCTACTGGAGAAGCGGCCGACTTGGGAACCCGTTGCATTTAAGATAAAATGTTGGGTTAGTTAGTATGTGATACGCGTATTGGCCGACGATCACCGGCGACATAGATCGGAAAGAAGTTATTGGTGTGTGGGCTCGCCGGAGTGGGCTCAAAACCTTAACTTAGTGCAAGTCTGGTGCTCTCCTAGAATTGTCAACCCCCTCCCCTAGTGGACTAGGGGAGGTATTTATAGCATTCTCTTGCTGTCCTTGGGCCTCGTGGGCTCACCAACCAAGCCCATTTGTGCACCCGGCCCCTTGACGAGGCTTGTTCGGTCCATGGTACCAACAGAACTAAATTAAAAAAACAAGAGTTTAGGGTCGGGGACGTAACTATACTCTTCCTTAGTTGACCACATAGTCAACTTGATATATGTCATGTGTGGTCAGAGCTCGACGCAGGCGTTTTGGTAGAGGACATGGTAGGATGTTAGGTGTATTAGTATGTTTGCAATCAAAGTTAGGTTAGTCAAGTCGTGTATGGCGGTGATTGACATTTGGCTAAATTCTGTCCAGAAAGAGAAAACTTGTCAACATATACAACTGAAACACCTAATGATGGATGATGATACTTGATTTTGTACAAGGAGTACGAGCTAAAAAACAGGTATTGGGCTCTGAGCCGAGCCATGATCTAATATCTCACAAATGTTTATAGTCGAAATGGAGGCTTATTGGAAGCTGAATATATCACACTAGAGGGGTTGATCAAAATACCAATCGTTTGGATCGACTTGAATCTTGGTCGTCGATCCACCTCTGTCAGTCCTCCCATATAACCGACTGAGAATGGATCGACCACCCCTAATGTCGTCAAAAGACCCTTCAGTCCTCCGGAAAGTCTATAAATAGGGACGGGGATTGATCATTTATACACGTAATATCAAGCAATCGATCTCTTTGCGACCGAATATCTAAAGTTTTTGACCGATTGGTAATGCTTCTGCAATTGTGAGTCAGACCATCGACTGGTTTGGTGATCAACCAACCATGAGATCGACCAATCGAATATTGATGAGGAATCCACCCTCGTCAGTTGGCATCGTTTGTGGAAATTTATCTTCCACCATCCAATCGATTGGATCGCGTGGACATCCACTTTTATGAAAGAGCATCGACCACGTGGGTGTCGACTGCCTTGACCGACCAGAGTGGTGCGTCTGGGGCAAGTCAACCATCGACGTGCATGCATCAATCCTTCTTGGTTCAACCAGTTTGAGGAACATATCGAGAATCAATTGGTTTCTGATCAACCAAAATTTGGTACCATCAATTAGTTTGGGATCGACTGACATTGTATCATTCACAAAATCATCATCTAAGTCTAGGATACCCAAGAACCGATCGATCATGGATTTGGGGCACTTCCGATCGTCAGATCGTACTGTGTCTGTTATTGAATCTTTAAGATTCGTATCATGGGGTTAATCATTTACACACAGACTATCAAGCGACGAACTCAATTTTATTTGGTGTGTCGTTGGTCCTGGAACGTATGTGTGTGTGTTCACTATCATATTTTATGTGTCCCTCCCATCGCCTATACAGGTATTCGCCATCCATTCTGGGTTATCTCAATCTCTGATTGCTGGTGTCATGATCAAGTCTCGGATACTGTATCACCAGTATTCGCCATCCATTTTTGTAGATGTATTTTGTGTTTTCAAAATCCGATTTTTTTCTTTATAGAGCTGGATTGGTTGGGGTTTATTTGAAGTATAATTTGAAGTAGATTAAGGAATTTGTAATGAAGATTACTGATTTTGGATTTTGAGATTAATAAAGATTTTGTGTGTTTTCCCTCTAAATACCTATTGTTAATCATCTTCCTCTATCTTGTTCTTTCCCTCTTAACCAACTCTGACCATTATCGTTCTTCTTTCTACTAGCAATCTTCGCATACAGTTCTTTACAAGGGTTCTGGGTATTACCCGATAATCTATACTTATTGCTTATAATTAATGATCTCTACTCGTTTTTAAATAAACATGGTCTGTTTAATTAGCATCTTGAATTAGATAAACATGGTCTGTTTAAATAAACATGATCTCTACTCGGGATGAGAATTCCATCTTATTTTAATTAGCATTTCTCAAATAGTGAGATTGATCTCACTTGAAACTGACCCTAAAATTTTAATCTTCACTTTGAAAAATGAAGACATATATCCATTTTCATGTTTTTTTTTATAAACCTTTAATTAATATTTCATTTTAATTATGGTTACAGACAGTTTAAAATGAAATCAAATTTTTTATTGTATTCAAATACTTGGTAATTATTTGAAATAACATTACATAATTATTCATCAATATATAGGCAATACATAATTGATAATTATAAGATTCTTATGAAATTATTGTGATGGTGCCCTAATCAGAGAACTCATCTTGAAGGTACTCTACAACGTCTTTGTCAAGACTGAATGCCTTTGTTAGAACATTGACGTCGATGGGAGGTTTGGATCCGAACAAAGCATCTGCAATAGTGATGACACCTGGGTTCTGGCTACTGAGCGCGGCGATGGCCACGACAGGATCTTTTCCAAGGTTTATCTGAAAGTGGATGAGACCGATAGGGAAGGTGAAGACATCACCCTTTTTGAGAACTTTGGAAATAAATCGGTTTTCTGAGTTGGAGGTGACAAATCCCACTCCCAATGTCCCCTCGAGCACAGTCAGGAGCTCGGTCGCACGAGGATGGGTGTGAGGAGGATTCAAGCCCCCAGGTTGAAAGTCGATGCGAACTAGGGAGATTCCAAGAGTGTTAAGACCAGGGATCTGTGCAACATTTACTGGTGTAACAATTGACCCGACCCGGCTTTTGCTGTTATTTGCCTTGTCGAGACCAGAGAAGAAGAAGTCTTTCTCAGTGACGTACTTTGGGTTCTTGCACACTAATCCATTCACCAACACTGTACGTGTATATATATTGAAAATTAATAGATGAGAAAATTATCCTATATATATGTCAAGAAATAAAATTTGTTCATATATACTTAGTTACTTACCCTTGGATGCATGGTCAGCAACACAGAAATCTTGAAGAGGGCTTGGATCAGAAGCCATGGCTGAAGAAGCAATTGTCATTGCCACAGCAAAAATCAAAATGACAAGTTTGGAATCCATTGTCATATATCTTTCTATCTGGTTTGAAAGTGCATGTAACCTTGATGGATTAATTGTATTTATAGATGAAAACTGGGCAGAATTATCTTGAAGAGATCAAATCTAATATAGTAAGATTTGGTCAATTTGAAAATTTACAAAGTTCTAATTATCTTGAAGTTTTCTTATTTTCATCAATAACACATGAATCGTTGAATAATCATTCATTATTAACAAGTTGGACAAAAAAGTACACGTTTTCTTTATATACATTTTAAAATATATTTTGACTTTTAATTATCTATTCAAATGAAATTTATTTTGACTTTTAATGAAATTTATTTTGATTAGATAATAAAAAGTCAAAAAAAAACAAAGTTAAATCGATTTAAAAAGCATAGTTAAAAAAGTACATTTTTGTTAGAGATGAGAACAGGGCGGGTCGTCCCGTTCTGCGTCTCGGTGTTAACCGGTGTCAGGGATGAATTTCTACCCTATTTTCATATATTTGCCCCGTCGGTTTTTCGGGGCGAGTCTCAGGGCGAGGAAAATCATAAAAACCCTTTTGATTTTGGCTCACCCTGTTATGCTTCTTTTGATTTTAATTTTCAAGGCGAGTCTTGGAGCACCCTGATGCGATCACACTGAACCAGGGAAGGATCGTGGAGGATCTAGAAGCAATGACAGGTATGGACGTTAGTGAAAGTGTAGAGGAAGAAGAGGGAATTCATCAATCTGAATTTGAGGAGAATCGCCCTATCCGACTGAAGACCCGGCCCAAGAAGTATCAAGGCTTTATTACCAACTATCGGCCCAAGAGTTAATTAAATCCAGATTACCTTATCTTTTAAATTCGATTTCTTTCTATTTTTATTTTAATTAATTGCTATTTGTAATTTCGTTATTTTGGAAACTGTATCCATACAGTATTTAAATTGTTGTAAACACTTTTATTTGGTAATTAATTAAATAATTTCCCTACTCCACCATTTTCATCGAACGTGAAAGTTGAGTACGATTCCGCAACCATCTCCGACGATCAACTCCGTCTTGTATAGCCATATATAGTAGTTCTTCAAGGTAGCTTAACAGCATTACCTTGAATAGCTTAAGACTTGATTTCAGGACCTTGTGTCCGCCGTCTCCGTCTCATTTATTCTTAGATTTCGATCTAAGAATCCGAGACGCCATCTCATTCCAGGTTAATTCTTTCTTGGCATCCTTTATCGAATTTTATCTAAGGGTGGCAATAACAGACACGATTCGTAAAAACACACGACACGACACGATTTTAACACGACACGAATACGACACAGGTTAAGTTCGAGCCCAGGATCGCGGACTCGAGCTTGCGAGCCCGAGCTTGGAAAGTCTCTGACGAGCTGAGCCCGAGCCCAGATGATACCTTAACGAGCCGAGCCCGGCTCTATAAGAAAAAGCTCGGCTCGTTTGATACCCTAGTCGTATCGACACGAATTTCGTGTTGTGTCATTCGTGTTGTGTCGACCCGGATTCAGTCGTGTTCGTGTTAAATTTTTTTTGACACGGGTAGTTTTCGTGTCGACGAAAAAATTAGTCGTGTCAGTTGTGTCGTGTAAACACGAATTGCCATGCCTAATTTTATCCCCATTATTTAGTACTTTCAATCCTGTACTCATTTACCAGGAAAAAAAATCAGCAATGGAAATTATAAACAATCGGGATTTCCAAAGACTTCAAGCACTCCAAATGGCTCAAGGGAAAGAACTCACAGAGTTTAGGGTGGTGATATCTAAATCCATAGGAGATCTTGCTGCACAAATCGTAAATCTTTGTTCAAGGGAGATAACAAAAAAGAAAAATTAAGAACCAGATCCATCAGGTACAAAAAAATGCAAGTTTAATGATCAAAGCTATTTTTCTATGGTAGATCTAGATATGGCCGATTATGCAAAGAGTTCTAGAGAAAATGAAGAAGAACCACAGAAGGTCGTGAAAGTCTTTATGCCTATGTTTGATGGAACTGAGGCTGAAGAATGGTTATATCAAGTCAGAAGATTCTTCATATATAACAGAACCCCAGAGGATCAGAAGTTGCGTATAGTCTCTTTTCATGGAGAAGGAATGGCTAGAAAGTGGTTTGCATGGATGGAAGCTAGTGGGTACTTGTCAGACTGGAAAACTTTTGTGATATCAGTTCAAAGAAAATTATGCAGTTCACAGTATGTGCTACCAGGAGGTAAGCTGAGCAAATTATTACAGACATCCTTAGTTGTTGATTATATAACCAAATTCGAAGATATGTGCACAAGGTGTTTGGGACTTCCAGATTATTTCATACTCGAGATGTTCATATCTGGCCTGAAAGAGGATATTCTAACAGTGGTAGTCAAAGTCAAACCCGAGGGTTTACAAGAGGCTTTTGATGTAGCATTACTAGTGGAAGAGCAATCTGGACCTAGATCTTATGGAATTAAATCATGGTTCAACAAACCTTATAAACCAGCATGGTCTGGAAATATTCAAAATACAATCACAAGTAAAGATAGCCAACCAAGCAATAAAACAACAGTTCCTACTACAACCTTCAGAAGATTATCTCAAGAAGAAAGGAAAGAAAGAACTACCAAGGGATTATGCTTCAATTATGACGAGAAAATTACAAGAGGGCATAAGTACAAAGGTAAATTATTCATGTTATCATCTGATGAATCTTATTTTGTAGAAATTGAAGGTCAAGAGGAGGCTGAATTCGAGAGAGAAGAGGCAGAAGAAATCACTAATGAGATCAACGAAGAGATTCTATCTGGAATCAGTATGCATGCATTTGAAGGACATATGAGCCCAAGTACTATCAGGCTAGAAGAATCTATAAAGAGTCAGGCAGTAAGTATTTTGATAGATTCAAGCTCTACCCATAATTTTATGTAGTTAGAAGTGGCAATAGATCTCCAACTGACCATCCATGCTATTCAATCCTTTAATGTTTCCACTAGTGGAGGAGAGAAATTGATCTATAATAGAATATGTAAGGCTGTGAGGATGAAGATACAGGGAATAGAGGTTTCTGTGGACTTGTTTCTAATTCCAATGTCTGGCTCAAATGTGATATTGGGGATTCAGTGGTTGAAGAAAGTGGGGGATATTTTATCTAATGATGAAAAGCTCACCATGAGGTTTAAATTAAATGGCATGGAGGTATTGTAGCAAGGTTTATCATGGTTATCCCAAGATCCAATGAGTTCGGGAGAATTAAAGAGTTTAGTGGGTGAGACCAAAGAAGCCTTCTCATGTTATTTTGAGATAGCAGAAAAAAATAAAAATTCAGAAAATTTGAAGGTCAGTAATCCCAAAATTCATGAAGTGGTAGCAAATTTCAGTGATATTTTTGTAGACCCAACAAGACTTCCACCACACAGAGAAAAGGATCATATGATTCATTTGATCCCAGGGGAAAAACCAGTGAATGTTAGGCCTTACAAATACCCACAATTTCAAAAAAATGAAATTGAGAAGCTTATTTCTGAAATGTTAAAATAGGAAACTATCAAACTAAGCTCTAGCCCTTACTCTTCTCCAGTATTATTGATAAAAAAGAAAGATCGGGATTACAAGATGTGTGTAGATTATAGGGCACTTAATGCATTGACGATTAAGGATAAATTCCCTATCCTGACAGTGGATGAGTTATTAGGAGAACTCAAGGGTGCTACTATAGGTTTAGTACGTAGGGTAAAGTATATCTTCCATTGAGACATGTTGTATTAATAGGATATCAGTTGTCCCTTGGGGCCGGGCCTCAATGTTAATGGGTCGTTAGGCGGGCCGGTCTGGGCCAGAGCCAGGTTGGATCTGGGTACGTTCCTGGTCCCTCGTGTCGGGTCGATTGATATGTATCGGGCCGTATCGGATCATGGGGTGTTCTTGGGCTCTGCCTCCGTTGCTTGTGACGGTATCTCTGATTCCTCCTTCTTTCTAGAGATTCCTTGGATCAAGATCGCCGCCTACGGTCCCTTCTCCTATCCCTTCTGACGATGGGAGATCAGGATGTGTTGTAAGATCGGTACATCATGAGGACATCTGGTCATGAGCCCCTCGTCCTTTATAACAATGCCGATCAGGCAAGATCTTTCCCAAGGTCTTTAATTACCTTCGGCGTTCGTTGCTCTTCCTTATTTTCACCAATTCTCAAGGAGCTCATTCCTTACCGGATCTCGGCATCTCGTATTGCCTTTCTGTTGCTCGCCATCAAAATGTTGCGTATGTGCTCACGTCGGGTTCACCACTGATGACGTATGGCCGAAAAGTGGACCTATACAATCGGGTTATGGTTTCTCATTCTCTCTCACTTTGTAGTCTAGGTTTAGTAGGTAGGGTAAAGTATATCTTCCATTGATACATGTTGTATTAATATCTCTAAGTTGTCCCTTGGTGCCGGGCCTCAATGTTAATGTGTCGTCAGGCGGGCCGGGCCTAGGCCAGAGCCGGGTTGGATCTGGGGACGTTCTTGGTCCTTCGTGTCGGGTCGTTCAGTATGTATCGGGCTGTATCGGATCATGGGGTGTTCTTGGGTTCTCGTAATAGGCCGGGTCTACTGATGTTATTTCTAGAACATTCTAGTGGGCCAAGAGTATCATCAGTTACGATTAAAGTTCTTCCTAGTTCTCAAATAGTGAGAGCGATCTCACATTAAACTGACCCTAATATTTAAATCTTCACTTTTAAAAATGAAAACATATATCCAATTTCGTATTTTTTTTATAAAACTTTAATTAATATTTAATTTTAAAAATCAAATTTTTTATTGTATTCAAATACTTGGTAATTATTTGAAATAACATTGCACAATTATTCATCTGTCATCACAAAAAAAAATCAAATCAATATAGGCAATACATGATTGATAATTATAAGATTCTTATGACATTATTGTGATGGTGCCCTAATCAGAGAACTCGTCTTGAAGGTACTTTACAACGTCTTTGTCAAGACTGAATGCCTTTGTTAGAACATTGACGTCGATGGGAGGTTTGGATCCGAGCAAAGCATCTGCAATAGTGATGACACCTGGATTCTGGCTACTGAGTCCGGCGATTGCCACGACAGGATCATTTCCGAGGTTTATTTGAAAGTGGATGAGACCGATAGGGAAGGTGAAGACATCACCCTTTTTGAGAACTTTGGAGATAAATCGGTTTTCTGGGTTGGAGGTGACAAATCCCACTCCCAATGTCCCCTCGAGCACAGTTAGGAGCTCGGTCGTACGAGGATGGGTGTGAGGAGGATTCAAGCCCCCAGGTTGAAAGTCGATGCGAACTAGGGAGATTCCAAGAGTGTTAAGACCAGGGATCTGTGCAACATTCACTGGTGTAACAATTGACCCGACCCGACTTTTGCTGTTATTTGCCTTGTCGAGACCAGAGAAGAAGAAGTCTTTCTCAGTGACGTACTTTGGGTTCTTGCACACTAATCCATTCACCAACACTGTACGTGTATATATATTGAAAATTAATAGATGAGAAAATTATCCTATATATATGTCAAGAAATAAAATTTGTTCATACATATATATATATATATACTTAGTTACTTACCCTTGGATGCATGGTCAGCAACACAGAAATCTTGAAGAGGGCTTGGATCAGAAGCCATGGCTGAAGAAGCAATTGCCATTGCCACAGCAAAAAACAAAATGACAAGTTTGGAATCCATTGTCATATATTTTTCTATCTAGTTTGGAAGTGCATGTAACCTTGATGGATTAATTGTATTTATAGATGAAAACTGGGCAGAATTATCTTGAACAAATCAAATCTAATATAGATAAGATTTGGTCAATTTGAAAATTTACAATGTTCAATAAAGTAATTATCTTGAACTTTTCTAATTTTCATCAATAAAACATAAATCGTTTATTAATAAGTTGGACAGACAATTAAGTACACGTTTTCTTTGTACACATTTTAAAATATATTTTGACTTTTAATTATCAATGCAAATGAAATTTATTTGGATTAGATAATGAAAAGTCAAACCTCCTGTTAATATCAATGTTCTTACAAAAGTATTAGGTCTTGGCGAATGTAGGGGAGGTTTGGGGGACTTGAGTCCCTCCTTAAAAAATATTCATATATACCCCACCATTTAAAATATATAAATATAATAATACTAAATATTTAATTTTATAAGCTTTATGTAAGGGTGAGAATGGGCACCGGGTCGTCCCGGTCACCTGGTCTGGGGCGGGTCTCAGGGTAAGGAGGTAGGGTGTCTAACCCGTACCGTTCTCACCCCTAACTTTATGGTTTTAAAATATTACTAAATAATACTAAATATTTTTAAAATATTTTGTTTATAAATCATTATCCTATTAGTAATTAATTTATTATATATATCTAGGGATTTAAAAATTTCGTTCTTTCTTCCTCCTCCTCCTTTTCCGTCTTCATCCATACTTTTTTATTTTTTGACTCCACTCTCCACAACTCCACACCTCAATGGAATTCCCACACTATGTGTTTCACTATTAATCCACTTTGAATGTGCCAAGGCTTATAAATTTGAGCTTGTTTTTTGGTTTCAGGTTGGGAAGAATTTCTTGAATGTCCGTCAAGTCCATTCCGAAAGCTTTGAATGCTTCAGTCATCGCCATAACTGTGACTCTCATCAATTCCAACTCTTTGTTTACTTTAGAGAATTTTTTCTTACTAATTTTTTGCGCGTTCTGAAATTTAAAACATAAATAAGTTCGAAAATTTATGAAATTAATAAAATAAATTTAAAATACCTTCATCTTTTTTCATTTGTGCCGTCCACATTTGATTTGACGCTCGTCATTAGGTATAAACGTATTTTCTTAGACGTTTTTTCCTTTCCAATCAGGGGCAGCCTATCTTTCGTTGGTTGTACTAACCATACTTGTTGTTTCTCCAATCGTCATTATCTGATTTTTTTTTAAATTTTTCCCAAACGTTTTGTTTACCGTCGTTTTGATAAATTGTTGTATTTGAAAATTAGATAAATAGTAAATCGAAAATATAATATGTATAAAAAATCAGGTCAAGATTTTCCCTCTTGACTTTTAATAAAAGTGGTGACTTCTAATTGAAGAAATTTTAAAATAGAAATATTATAAAAAAATAAAAGACTTACTATTTTATCGTTTCTACGATATTATTGATAATGTCTCAGACCAAGTTTCAAGCTCATCCCTTCCTTGTTTTCTCTATATTAACATAATTAATTAATATTTGAATAATTTAAATATAAAATATTAATAATTATCAATTCATAGCGTCGTTGCGTTAATCCTTTTGAACCAGCGTGATGTGTCATTTGATTGACTCGGTTTGTGGAATTTATCTCGAATATTTCCTGAAAATTTTAAAAATAAGAAATAATAACTTTAAAATTTATTAATATCAAATAAATATATACATATACCTTTCCTTTTTCCGATCTTGTCTGTCTCAATTTATTCAGAAATCGAGGTTTGCTGGCATAAGGCGAAATTTTTTCTTCAGTCATATTTGGATCTCCACCATATTATTTAAGCAAAGAATTA
Source organism: Zostera marina (assembly GCA_001185155.1). Lineage (NCBI taxonomy): Eukaryota > Viridiplantae > Streptophyta > Magnoliopsida > Alismatales > Zosteraceae > Zostera > Zostera marina. The sequence goes on from LFYR01000811.1 coordinate 139,438, forward strand.
TGGTTGCTGTAACAACTTGCGGAGGTTGAGAAGAGAAGTTGACGAAGAATTCTCCCGAAGGAGCCGGTGGTTGGAAAAGAGTCTCCCTAGGGAGCCGGAGGGGGAAAACAACTGGATTAACTTGGGTAAAATTGGCTGATCGGTATCTCCGATCTCCTTGCTATTTAATTGTTTTATTAACCAATGTTGTAATGCCACGTTGATTTACATATTATCTACTACCAACTACTGACCGATTTTAGTTCTAATTATATACGTAATCTTTCTTGCGAGTGCTGTGCTTGGTTCGACTTGGTCTAGAGTCGGTTCCTTCGCCGGTGATGGTGCTGTCAACGTTATGATCACCGGCGCTCTCCTCTGTTATTCCCAGATCATCTTTAAGTCTTTGAACCACTTTCGTTAGGTCTAGTTCGACTGTTACATCTCTATTCCCATCCATAGTAATCTTGTCCTCAAGATTGGTGTTGGCCGATAATTCTTGGATGAATTCGATGTTCTCCCATGAGCGATTTTCTGCCGGTAACCCTGCCCATTCCACTAGGACCTGTCTATTTTCCCTTCCGTGCTGTTTAATTTTCCTGTATGCGACTACCTTGGCTGGACAAATTACTGGGTGTGCCTCGGATGCTAATGGAGGTAATGGGTTGATATATACTTTCTTCCGATGGATCCCCCTGGAATGGTTTCAGTAAAGCTATGTAGAAAACCGGAAATATCAAACTACCTGTGGGCAGTTTCAATCGATACGCTACTGAACTAATTTTCTTTATAATCTGAAAGGGTCCGTAGTATCTTTTTGCTAATTTTAGGCATGTCCATCGATTTACTGAATTTTGCCTGTACGGTTGAAGTTTCAACCAAATCCATTGATCTTCCTTGAACTCAATTAATCGTCTTTTCTGGTCCACGTACCTCTTCATTCGGTCTTGTGCAGCCTGTAAATTGATTTTCAGTTCTCGCAGTAATGCATCTCGTTGATTTAGTAAAATATCTACAGCTTCCACGTTTGAATCGCCGGTTCGGTATTCAATGAATTCCGGCGGTGCTCTTCCATAAACTGCTTGAAATGGCGTCATGCCCAAGCTGTGGTGAAACGAGGTGTTATACCATAATTCCGCCCATGATAATAGTTCAACTCAATTCTTTTGGTTTTCATGGACAGTGGCCCTGAGATACTGCTCAATGGTTTTATTTACGACCTCTGTTTGGCCGTCGGAGTCCGGGTGGTAGGCCGATGTCATTTTTAACGTCGTTCCACTTCTCACAAAAATCTCCTTCCAGAATTTGTTTAAGAAGATTTTGTCCCGGTCTGAAACTATCGTCATTGGGATGCCGTGGAGTCTAATCACCTGTTTGATGAAATAGTCCGCCACCGATATTGCTGAATAGCTTGCTGGCAGGCTTCCCAGATGACAGTACTTAGTTAGCCTATCAACGACGACGATGATAACTGTGTGTCCTCGTACAACCGGAAGTCCAGTGACGAAATCCATACTCAAATCCTCCCAAATTGCTATCGGAATTGGTAGAGGTTGGAGGAGCCCCATCGGCTTCAAGGCTAGTGTTTTAACCTGTTGACAGACTAGGCATTGTGCCACAAATTCACGTACAAACTTGTTCATTCTGTACCAAAAAAAATTCTGCCGAACTCGCTGGAGGGTGCGATAATAGCCGGAGTGCCCTCCTCCTTTAGTCCCGTGCAATTCATCAAGTACTTGTTTTCTCAAATCCGATGTCAGCCCTAGGCAGAACTTATTTCGATAATAAAGGATTCCCTCTTTCATTGTATAATTTGGATCCGACCCGTCGTGATTTAATTTGTTCCCTTTTTCGATAATCCAGGGGTCCGATTTATTTTCTTGGAGGATTCGGTCGGCCCAGTCCGATATGATCGAGCTAGTCAATGATGCTAACTGACCCAGTTCCTCCTCTGTTGCCGGTAGCCGTGATAGCGCGTCGGCGACGATGTTGTCCTTGCCTTTCTTGTACATAATTTTGAATGTGAATCCCAACAATCTTGTGAGAAAGTACTGTTGTTCCGGCGATTGAATTGACTGTGCTAATAAGTTTTTCAGGCTGTAGTGGTCAGTTCTGATCGTGAACTCGCTTCCTAACAGATAATGGCGCCACTTCTGCACGGATTCCGTTAGGGCCCAGAATTCTTTTGAATATGTCGACGCTTTCTGTCGGAGTTGAGATAGCTTCTTGCTAAAGTAAGCGATGGGGTGTTCCAACTGCAATAGTACTGCCCTAATTCCCACGTCACAAGCATCTGTCTCGACTACAAATGGAATTTCAAAATTGGGCAATGCGAGAACTGGCGCTGATGTTAGGGCCTATTTTATTTGATTGAATGATTCACCAGCTTCATCCGACCATTGGAACCCATTTTTTCTTAATAGATTTGTCAGTGGCGCTGCGACTTGAGCATATTGTGCTACAAATTTCCGGTAATAACCAATCAGTCCGAGAAATTCCCTGGTCTGTTTTACGTTGATGGGTTTAGGCCAATTTATCACTGCACTTATTTTCTCAGGGTCGGGCTTTACACCTTTGATTGAAACAATGTGCTCCAAGTATGTTAGCTCCTGTAATTCAAACTCACATTTAGTTTCTCGAACAAAAAATGAATGTTGCCTGAGCAATTTGAACACGATGGTCAAATGTTCCTTGTGGCCCTGTTTTGATTTGCTATATACCAGTATATCGTCGAAAAAAACGATAACGAATTTTCTTAGCCATGGTCAGAATAATTGATTCATTGTCGCCTGAAAAGTGGCTGGCGCATTCAACAGACCAAAGGGCATTACTGTAAACTCAAAATGTCCCTGGTGTGTTCGGAACGCGGATTTTTCGATGTCGTCTTTGGAGATCCAAATTTGGTGATATCCGGCACGTAGGTCTAATTTCGAAAAGATTGCTGCTCCATGAAGTTCATCCAACAATTCATCCATGGTGGGGATCTTGAACCTATCTCGGACGGTTATTGCATTAAGTGCCCGATAATCGACGCAGAAGCACCAACTGCCGTCCTTTTTTTTACGAGCAGTACCGGTGACGAGAATGGGCTCACGCTATGTCTGATTAGACTTTGGTTCAACATCTCCATTGTTAATTTTTCAATTTCGCTCTTTTGATAGTGGGGGTATCTATATGGGTGAACATTCACCGGTTCTGATCCTGGAAGTAGCTTGATTCGGTGATTAGTTATTTTTTCTGGAGGCAATTCCGTTGGTTCAGCTAGAATATCTTTGAATTCATTTAACACTTCTTTTAATTCTGGCACTGCCATGGGTTCCCTTGGTTCTGGATTTTCACTTCGTAAGTGACAAAAATATGCTACCACGTTCCTTGAAACCAGCCTCCTCAGACCTGATTTGGTAAGCTCCGACTCTGATAAGTACGGACCACCTTGTAGCAGTACCCGTTGGTTTCCGACAGTGAACTCCATCGTTAGTTCCTTATGGATTGTTGTCACCGAGCCCAATTTCTCTCTCTAGCCATTGGATCCCTAGTACTATATTCGCACAACCCATTGCTAGTACAAATAGATCTTCCATTATCACGACATTCTGAATTGTCATTGTGACCTGACGATAGACCTCTTTGCAGACTAAATACTCACCGCTGCCGATGTAAACTCTGAATTCTGGTAAGTTCTGTACTTCAAACCCCAATCGATTGACAATCGATTCTTGAATGAAATTGTGGGTGCTCCCACTGTCGATCAATATTGATAGTGGCCGGCCTTGTATCCATCCAGTTAACCTTATTGTCCGCGGATTGAAAGTTCCAGCGAACGCATGAAGGCTAATTTCCGTTGTTGTTACTGAGTCATTCGTCCTCGTGTCCGCCTCCATTTCCTCCTTTTGTTTCATGATTTCTACTAGGCATTCGCTGCTTGCGTCTAAACGAAAAAGACGCCTTCTGCACTTGTGCCCCGGCGTATAAGATCCGTCGCAGTTAAAGCACAGCCCTTTGGCTGAACGTTCTTTCATTTCCTCTACTGTGAGCATTTTTCGTACTATTGGCAATGCTTTTGTTCCGGCCGGTGGATTCTTGAATATCAGTTCTGAGTTAATCTCTGAATTTCCCCCAATTCTCGCTGGAATCTTGTGAGCCTCGTGTGCTTTTGCCAACGCGAAAGCCCTCCGTAATGTTGTTGGCTTGGCTAAATTCAATTCACTCTTTAACTCAGGCTCCAGACCGCTTATAAAGAAGCTGATTAACGACGCTTCTGATTGTCCGCTGACTTCATTGAGCAACTCTTCGAACTTCTCCAAATAGCTTGCTACCGACGCGTATTATCGGATTCAACATAGTTCCTGTAGTTTATCTTCAAATGAATTTCCTCCGAACCTTTCCCTCATGTCTTCCTAGAACCTTTCCTACGTCGTTAAGAGGTTGTTACGCCGGAGCCCCCGTATCCATGACAGTGCCGCCCGCGTCATGTGGAATCCTGCTATCTGGATTCTCGAATCATCGAAAATACCGTGGAACGTGAAGTATTCTTCCGCCTGGAAAATCCATCCTTCTGGATCCAGCCCCATGAACTTTGGTAAATCCAATTTGATCGCGCGAGTCGCCCTCTGAGCCGCTGCTTCTGGATCACCTTGGCCACGGTAATCTCGCTGGTCTCCGATGGACGCCTACCGTTCCCTGATAATGCAAGTTAAATCTGTAATTTGCCCTGCTAAGTTTGCAATTAAATTGTCATGTCGTCTTGTAGCCTCTGTAAGTCTCGCCGTCTGATCTGTCAATACCATTCCCAGTTCTTGGCAAATTTCTTCATAAGCATTGCTTTGATCCTCCGTTTCTGTCGTTTAAAAAAAAAAAACTTGTGATTACAAAAGTAATTATGTAATCAAGATTTCCTAACGATCAGCTTCCCTGAAATGGAACGAGCCCTGGAAAGTAAAATTTTTAAAGTCGTTTTCGACTATGGTGCTTTGTGCTTTTGAGGAAGACGATCGCCCAATTCAGAGAAAGCACCAATGTAATAGTTTGCGGAGGTTGAGAAGAGAAGTTGACGAAGAATTCTCCCGAGGGAGCCGGAGGTTGGAAAAGAGTTTCCCTAGGGAGCCGGAGGGGGAAAACAACTGGATTAACTTGGGTAAAATTGGCTGATCGGTATCTCCGATCTCCTTGCTATTTAATTGTTTTATTAACCAATGTTGTAATGCCACGTTGATTTACATATTATCTACTACCAACTACTAACTGAATTTAGTTCTAATTATACACGTAATCTTTCTTGCGAGTGTTGTGCTTGGTTCGACTTGGTCTAGAGTCGGTTCCTTCGCCGGTGATGGTGCTGTCAACGTTATGATCACCGGCGCTCTCCTCTGTTATTCCCAGATCGTCTTTAAGTCTTTGAACCACTTTCGTTAGGTCTAGTTCGACTGTTACAGTTGCTCATCCAAAGTTTGTTCAACTTAGTATTGATATAAGTTTGTGCCATTTTGTTTTGACTCAAATCATATTCATCCTACATATTCAAAACTTATGAATTTTGAAAAATTAATAAATATTTAAATGAACACACTCATATATATATACTTACCGTTAATATTTTCAACGTGTCTTTAAAATTTTGTGAATTTTGATGACGTCACTCAATGTCGTACGAAAATAGTGAATGGTCTTTTACTAAGTGACCCATCCGTGCAATCAATTTCTTTGCTATTTCATCAGTCACTTGGTTTATAACATTAAACATAATCTTCCATTTCGTACCTAGTTCTGGATGATTATGGGGGTGGTCTTTTGTGGAACCACGACCCTTCTTCTTCAGAGGCATATTAGATGTCGATGGTAAAGGAATTACAGTATGTAAATCAGAATAATATAATTTGATTTATAAAAATATCTTAATCATGGTTACAAGACCTAAGAGCAATTATCTGTTGAAGAATACTAGACAGATAAATGACCCAAAATAATAACAAAGAAACTTTGGGTAAAGATTGCAAATATTTAAGTGAATGATATATTTGTAATAACAAAGAAACTTTGGGTAAAGATTGCAAATATTTAAGTGAATGATATATTTGTAATAACAAAGAAACTTTGGGTAAAGATTGCAAATGTTCCAATAATACAGTTGGGCTGAAATTGAATGGGCTACGGACCAGAGCAGATGCAGTTAATTAAGTGTTAATATTATTGTTAATATTAGCAATACAGTTAAGATCTAATACTGTTGTAATAACTGTAATTAGTGTTAATTAAGTCCAACTGTAATTAGTATATATAATACTCTGTAAAACCATGATTAATTAATCAAATTAGATACAATTGAATTCTTCCTAAACCTACGTTTAACGGATACTAGGGGAGCAGTTAATACGAAGAACCCTAGAATCCGCCCCTTTCTTCCTCTCGTTGCTAAGCAACGAATTGGGTGTCTGACCGGCCAATTCGACCTCAGTCAATCACTCGATAGCACCGGCGGTCACCCTCCCACGGATTTAACATGGTATCGGATGTTCCAGCCGCTGACCGCAATCCAAGTAAATCCGCTTCCGCTAAGATTGTAGGCTCTGATAAAGAAAACTAGATTTCCAATGAAGAAAGCTCCACAAATTCGAGCAGCCAAGGTAAAAGTAAATCTTCTTCAATTAATTCAAAGAATTCCAGCAGGTTGAAGAAGAAAACAGGTTTTAAAAAACACAAGAAGGAGACCAAGTACTCAAGAACCTCTCCTTATTATCTAACTGCTGGAGACCACCCAGGTGCCCAAATGGTGGCAGATAAACTTACAGGAGAAGGGAATTATGTAGCTTGGGCAAACAGTATGAAGCTGTCTTTAGTTTCAAGGAAGAAGACAGCTTTTATAAATGGAAAAATAAAAAAACCTCTGAATGAAACAGGGGAAGATTATGAGGATTGGGAAATGCTAAATGGCCTAGTCCTCTCTTGGATCATCAACAGTGTTTCTCCCCAAATCGCGTCAACTCTAATTCATACAGAAGTTGCATATGAAGCATGGGCTGATCTCCAAGAAAGATATAAACAGAAAAATGCACCTAAGATAAGTCAGCTAAGGTATGAGATAAATACCTTAAGTCAATCAGATGAAACTGTTTCCATTTTCTTTGATAGATTTAAGTCATTATGGGATCAGTTTATTGAAATTGAGAAACCTGACTGCAATTTTTGTGCAAGTTGTATTCCAATTTATAATAGGAAATTGGAAAAAGATAGAATACATCATTTTTTGCTAGGATTGAATGACAATTTCAGAAATCTTAGGAGTCAGATTCTAGCATACCCTGAACTCCCTACTATGAATCAAGTCTTCTGTTTGGCAACACAAGAAGAAAAACATAGGGACAACTGCAAAGAAAAATTGGGTGGGGAGTCTAATGCTTTTTTTGCAAAGAAATATGAAAAAGAAGGAAAAAAGGAAGAACCAAAGAGAAAGGGGATATATGCTAAGAATGGAAAAAAATTAGATAGCAGATACTATTGCGATAACTGCAAATTTTTTGGTCATACAAGAGAAGAATGCTATCATTTAGTAGGATTTCCAAATGATAAAAAGAAATTCAGAAAAGAAAAGAAAGATTATCCAAAGAAAGATTCTTCAGAAACAGCAAATCAGGCCTCAACTTCAATGAATTTGCAAAACTTGACTAATGAAGAACTTATGATGCTTAAGGATTTTTTAAATAAATCCTCAGGTATGAACTTTTCATTTAATTCATTAAATTTCAAAAATACTTGGATCATAGACACTGGAGCTTCCAAGCATATGACTGGAAGCATCCATTTATTTGATAAAACCCCAATAGAAGAACATGAACATTTTGTCACCATACCAAGTGGTGAAAAATGCAAAGTTATCTCAACAGGAAATATAACAATATCTAAAGATATTGTACTGAAAAACGTCTTATATATTCCCCAATTCAAGGTTAATCTAATTTCAGTCAATAGATTAGCATCTGACTCAAATGTAAATGTCATTTTTGATGAGATCAAATGTCAATTTCAGGAAAGAATATCAGGGAAAGTGATTGGGCAGGGTAGATGCCAAGGTGGACTCTACTTCTTGAAGCCACAATCTCCTGATTTTGCATGTATAGCCATGGACTCTCAAATTTGGCATAGAAGGCTGGGGCATTTATCATCAGAGAAGATGAAGCTTCTAGCTAAGGATAATAAAATAGAATGTAAACCATTTTCAGATTGTAATAAACTAGATAATGGATATGTTTTTCAAAATAAACAAATAAATTCAGATTTCAATAAAGATTTTGATTCTATAAAAGAAACATGTCATATCTGTCCATTTGCAAAACAAGCTAAATTAAAATTCAAAAATAGCTTGTCAAAATCAAAACATCTATTTGATCTAATACACATAGAGGTTTGGGGAAAATTCCCAATAACCACACATGATGGTTATTCTTTTTTCCTAACTATAGTTGAGGATCTAAGTAGGATGACTTGGATTTTCTTAATCAAAACCAAAGACATGGTTTTAGAATGCATGACAAGATTCATAACAAGAGTTAAGAATTTCTTCAACAAAAATATAAAAACAATAAGAAGTGACAATGGAGGAGAATTTAATTCAATTAAATTCAAAACATTACTAGATAAACATGGAATAATTCATCAATATTCCTGTCCATATACCCCCAACAGAATGCCATTGTGGAAAGAAAACACAAGCATCTGTTGGAAGTAGCAAGAGCAATACATTTTCAAAGTGCAGTACCTCTAAAATATTGGGGGGAGTGTGTTTTAACAGCTGCCCATATAATCAATAAGATTCCCTCAAAGGTTTTAAAAAATAAAACTCCTTATGAAGTATTATATAAACAAACACCTAGTTATAACAATCTTAAAACATTTGGTTGTTTATGTTATGCAACTACAAATAAAAGGGACCATAAATTTTCACCAAGAACATTTAAAGGTGTTTTTATGGGATATCCATCCAACACAAAAGGATATCTCATATTAGACTTGGAAAAGATGGATTTTCATATTTCAAGAAATATAACATTTAGGGAAAATATTTTCCCCTTCAAAAACCCAATTAAAAGTATAAAGGATAATGAAAAACCATTGCAAGAATTATATAATCAAATCATTCATCATCATAATGAATATCAAGAAAAGAATAAAACAAAACCTGAAAGTTCAGATAATATACAATCTGAAACCAATAATAAAAATAAAATTCCAGCAGTCATACCTGGAAGAAACAAAACAGCAACAAACATAAAATCATCAGATATACCTGTAAATAATAAGGCTGATGAAAGAACAAATTGCTGTAATAAAAACATATATGAGAATAAATCATTAGAAACAAGTACAAACCCAGGGCATATCATACATTCAGAACAAGAGCAAAATTGCTCAGATCAAGAGCAGCACTGCTCAGAACAAGAGCAACACTGCTCAGAACAAAAACAAAAATGCTCAGAACAAGAGCAAAATTGCCCAGAACAGGAACAAAGTTCAGACACCTCAAAAGCAGGCTAATGAACAAAACAAAAGAAAAGAATTAATTCTAAACAAACAATTAATTGGTGGAGAACCAATTAATTCAGGTACTAAACAGGGCAGTCTAAATAAAAATCTCCAAAATAGGCAATGTCCAGAACAAGAACAAATGCATTCTGAAGAGAGACAAAACCCTAGACAGGGATGTCTCAACACAACAAATAGAAATAGAAATCTGACTAAATAATCATCTTTGTCAGAAAACACATCAAATCAAAACAAAATAGAATTTAATGAAAGTGAAAATGATTCTTCACAACAAACAAACCACAAAATAAGCTTGTATGGAAGAAAAATAACTAAACCAAAACATTTTCAAGATTTTATTCTAGAAAATAAAGGAAAAATAAAACAAAATGAACCAAAATACCCAATGAGCAACCATGTCTCATATAATAAAATAAATGAACACCATAAACATTTCTTAAAACAAATAACAGTTAATAATGAACCAAGTTCATACAATGAAGCTTCAAATGACCCAGAATGGGTTGAAGCTATGCAAAATGAAATGAGAGCCTTAAAAGAGAATGACACATGGACTATCACAGATCTTCCTAAAAACAGGAAATCTATTGGTTCAAAATGGATCTATAAGATCAAGTATAAACCAGATGGTCAAGTAGAAAGGTATAAAGCAAGGCTTGTTGCCAAAGGCTTTACACAAAAGGAAGGTTTCGATTTTTTTGAAACCTTTGTAAAAGAAGTAATTAAACCTATGTTTAACTCTGTTAAATACAACTTGGACTAATCTGTAATTAAATAAAAGTAAAAGATTGATATGAAATAACATAAATACAAAGGTTGGACTCATAAGCAATTAGAACACAACACAAAATAGATTCATTCGGATGACCAAGTCGTTGGTGCCAAATATCCAAATTGACTCTAGTCGAATTTATGAGAGACGCACAAGGAGAGATTTTGTAGAGACTCCTGTTATGTCTCCCTTGAAGAAGAACCTTGTGAGTTATTTGGTCCTTTACAACAACAAACAAAGAGTCAAATATAAAATAACAGTTATTATCCCTGCAAAATCGTTGAACGGATAATAATTGAATTTTTAGAGAGGGTACATGCAGAATATTACGAAGAAAGAAGTTTGTGGACCCGTTTGCAAAATTACCATTACCCAGATGTTTAATTTGGAGATGAGAGCCATTACCTAGCTGAGCTGATCCTGGTCCATGATATGGAAGTGGTGACGAGATTGACTGAACGTTCGGGGTAAAGTGATGTGTTGCACCGGTATCTGGGTACCACGCAACTATATTATTTTGATCAAACTTATTTGAGAAGTTTGGAACTGGGGAATAAGTGTGATTTGTCGAGGGCTGCCGTGCAAATTGTTGAAATTGGCTCCAAGTGGATTGGCTTTGGGTTGGTGAGTTTGGCTGATGTGCTGGATTGTAAGTGGCAGTATTTTGAGTGTGGTAGTTTGAGTTATTTTGATAATTAATTCCTTCTTGGGCTGGGGCCACGTAGTTTAAATTTGGATTAATTTTTGAGTTATTGGGCTGGGTCGTATAGGGAGATATTGTAACTCTATATGAGCATTTATATGGGGAGTGACCCATACCCCCACAAACCGGGCACGGGTCACGACGGGGCAGGGCTATCCGTCCTCTCCCATTTCCAGATCGCCGGCCATTACTTCCTCTCCCGTTTCCGGATCCTCTGTTTCCAACCGCAAATCTCGACAGACTTCCATCAAAATTTGAGAAAGTCAAATTCGCCATGGCCCCTACCGATTGCCTCATTTTTATCCGGATTTGGTTATTTACCAAGACCTCTTGCAAATCCTCAAAACTCACCGCTGTTTGCCTATTCGTAAGTGCTGTCACCGCCTCGCCGTAGTCCGCAGTGAGGTTGTTGTATACGGTGGCGTTGAAGATCCCATCAGGCACTTTAGCACCGACCGCCGCTAGTTCATTGGAGATTAATTTTGCTCGCCGGAGATAGACGCCGACGTCCTCATCGGAGTTCATCCGATTATTTTGAAGTTGCATTTGAAGTTGTAGGATTCTTGACTCCGACGGTCTGCCATATGAGGATCTAAGAGTCTCCCAAATATCGGCGGCTGATTCGAGTCCGACGATCGTCGGAAGCACCTCCTCGGAGATTGAAGATAAGATCCAACTTACAAGTAGTTGATCCTTGTGCCACCATGCCATATAGATTGGGCATGTTAGAGAGGGCGTCGGCGAGGGGATCGATCTATCGATCAAGTGATTCAACCCAAAGAAATTTAGAAGGGGGTTGAATTGCATTTTCCATAACAAGTAATTTGTGCTTGATAGCTTAATGTGCAAAAAGCTTTGAATGGACCCAAAAGATGGGGTACTGACAAGCACATCATGGGATTGAGTGGGAAGCAATGGTGGATTAGAACTTCCAGCCATATTGCTTCCAAAATTCCCAACATTGAACATCGCCGGATTGGGCAACCTGTTGCCGGCGATACCACCAAGTTGTGGATTGAAGAACATCGGATTGGGCATTGCATTGCCGGTGATGTCACCACTAAGCTGTGGATTTGTGAGCAATGGATTTGCCTCAGGAACTCTCTCGGCGAATGATACCATGTTGGATTGATGAGATTCATCATCATTGAGAGGAGGAATGGAGATGACCTTGTGAGTCATGTAGACGATGAATGAAAGGAAAAAAACAAGTTTTTGATAATCAAAAGCTTGTTGTTGCCTCTTTATTAAGTGTATATTTATATACACTTAGAGTAACAACCCACTCATATTGTAGTGGAGGTTGTTACCATAATATTGAAATAATAGAATATAAGTATTATACATTTTGTTAATTATAATATTTATATTCCAATATTATTGAACGTATATGGACGACTTAACCTTAAACGTTGGATTGATGAGATTCATCATCATTGAGAGAAGGAATAGAGACGAGCTTGTGAGTCATGCAGACGATGGATAAAAGGGAAAAAAGAGAATAAGTTTTGGACAATCAAAAGTTTGTTGTTACCTTTTTATTATGTGTATATTTATATACACTTACAACAGTAACAACTCACTCATATTGTAGTAGAGGTTGTTACCATAATATTGAAATAATAGAATATAAATATTATACATTTTGTTAATTATAATATTTATATTCCAATATTATTGAACGGATTAAGGACAACTTAACTCTAAACTTCATCTAATCTTAATATCTTATTAGGGACGGATATCAAAGCCGTCTTCAAAAAATGAGCAAAACGACTTTAAAGAACTGTCATTTCGCAACGACGGATTTTGACGTTTTTTCTTAACATGCACTTGTTTGAGTTCTATTGGTTCTTATTTATTCACTTTTAATCATTAATATATGATTTGACGTGTTTGAATTCTATTGGTTCTTATTTATTCACTTTAATCATTAATTTATGATTTGATGTCGAATCTTTTTCTTTTGAATGCGTACAATTATCAAACTATACATGAAACCGAAACACTTGTCTTATCTTACTTCTTACATGACTTGAAATTTGCAAACAAGTATCAAACACTTGTCGGGAGAAGTTTAAATAACTCACCATCTTTACGTCTTCTTCAATTCCATGTATTCACACTTCATGTTTGACGAATGTATTAAGTGAATCTTTAAAGTATTTATAAGGTTCGGCCACGGAAAGTTGAGCTCGAGCTTAATGGATTAATCCATTAAGGATGATTTTGCTGATGTCATCTCTTAACTAAACACACGAGTCGTGATTCTGTTGGAATACGTATCGTGATTTTGTAGATCCAAACGAATCTTTTAAAACCTAGACGGTGGAACAAAGTGGATAAAATTTCTATAAATGGAAAAGGACAAACGAATCTATTTTATTTTATATATGTTAAAATGGAAAAAATCATAAAAGATATAGAGACAGGTATTTTTTTTCCACTCATGTCGGCTCTTATTTTGGACAGAAGTAAAGAACAATCAAATTTTGAATTGGTTGTGTTAGTACCATGGACCGTCCAGCAGTTCATGGATCGAACCAGTCGTTAGCAGGTCCAAGAACGTGTGTGGACCGGATGAGAGAAGGTCCACGAAACCCAGGAACCTAGCTCTTAGGAAAACGCTATAAACACATCCCCTATTCCAACTGGAGAAGAGGTTGACATTGTGAGAGCTAATTAAGTGAGGACTACTTGAGATTTGTGTGTGCACGTTCTCACCCTACGAGCCTACACACCAACCAATAGGTTGAAATTTCAGCTTTAGTTTTTTGTTCAATTTATCACCACTTCATACTTCATAGTGTGAAGCCTTTCATTTTTAACTTTAGTTGAATTAAAAAAGTGAGGAAATGGTTTACTATATGATCCTCTTAAAAATAAAAATCGGTTAAAAATATGGTCAGGTAGTTTCTCTTATAAAAACTGTTTTTAATGGTGGTCCTATTCCGATGGAATATCGACTACTCGAGAGTTTTTGGTGATCGGCGACGACGATGAATTTGGAAAAGATTGTGGACAATTACTTATCTTGGAATTCGAAGAACAAACAATTATGGACGACAAGTAAAACGAAATGGCATATTAGTAAATAAGTCTTTTTTCTAAGGTTTTGGTGATACCAAAACGGTCTCCCTGCTCGCTCCAATCGAAAGGGGGAGTATTGGTGATATCAAGATCCGTACAATCTAGGACTGGGTCTTCAGACACCCAAAATTGGGTTGATGCCCTTAGAGGCTCGTAGAATATCGAAGGTCGTGAACATGTTCTGAGCTAAATTAAAGTCGGGCCCAAACTATATGATCAAACCTTAGATAGAGGCCGGAAGAGGAGTGAAACCACTTAAGTATAATACGACCAGTCAACTCCCTCTTAGTTGGTCGATCGACTCACCGACCGACTAAGATAATATAGTCGGTCCCTCACAGTCGGTCGGTTCATCGACTGGCTGGCAAGAGACTGACTTTTATCAAGGACCAATAATTAGTCCACAACGATTTGGAAAGACTCATTTACTTTCCCCAATAATGTCTACAAATAGTGGAAGGGTTTCATCATTTGCTATGCTTTTTAGATTAATTAACTACTTCAGAGCAAAGAGTAGAACATGCGACCAAAGATCTAGAGTTTTCAATTGATCAACTAGTAAGGTCCCTGTGTGTAAAAGTCCGACGATCGACTAGCTCAGAAGTGACTGGGTTAAAAATGCGGATACTTGAGATCATTCCTTCTAACACGTGTTTGATTTCTATTGGTTCTTATTTATTCACTTTTAATCGTTAATATATGATTTGATGTCGAACCTTTTTCTTTTGAATGCATGCATTTATCAAACTACACATGAAACACTTATCTTACTTCTTACATGACATGAAATTTGCAATGGATAAACTCATCTTCTTTGAAGCAAAAAAAATCCAAACTTTTTAGGTGCATCATGCAAACACGTATCAGACAAGGATCTCATTCATTTCTTGTCGGGAGAAGTCTAAATAACTCAACATCTTTACGGCTTCTTCAATTCCACCCATTCACACTTCATGCTTGACGGATTTTAAGGGAAGGAGAAGCTCGGAGATAATTGAGATGTTAAAGTTGAAGTAAAATCAATTGACTGAAAGTCAAAATTGAATTAACTTTGACTTGTATTAGCACCAAATCAATAATCGAATGTATTAAGTGAATCTTTAAAGCATAATTACATCATGTATTTATAAGGCTCATAATTGGGTTTTATACATTAGCCCTTTAATGTTTATCACGTCAATATATTTTGATATTGCTATTAGGCTGTAGCCCATAACTAATTAAAGTTTTTTTTTTGAAACAATTAAATTTCATTAAAATAAGGCTAATGTCAAGTTTACAAAAAATAAAGTATTGAAATAGAAACAGAAGTAAAAAAATATGAGCAAAAAGTTTATTGATTCTTTTCCATTAGTTATGTAGTCTAGTTATATATTAATTAGATACGCTGTCTCAGGAGGTTGGTCTCTCATACTTCTATCATAGATGTCTCCAAAGGATGACAATGACTTTTCTTGTAATACACTGAATTAAAGAAGAGATTAATGTCTTTAATAACCTCCTTAAGAACTAACTCAAGAGACCTAGCTACTAATGTGTTATCTATATCTTTTATTTTTTTCTTTCCATATATGCCACGACAAACACTCAATAACATTCTATATTAGCCTCCAAGGGGGAGTGTGGCGTGTAATTAAAGTTGTGAGCTTGTGGTAGAGTAAAAGTATAAGAGATAATAAAGTTGATAAAATAACTTTTAATTTGTGTCTTCTAAAATTATGATCGATGATTAACTATTTACAAATGTAATTAAAAAAAATGTAATTAAAAAATATTATGATCGATGATTTAATTTATAGATTTCTACGTACTTATAGTCTTAATTCTTGTACGTCGTTAAAATATATATAAAACCAATAAAAATCGCACGCACCATATTATTAAGAATAATATAGCTAGTATTTATTTATTGGATATTTATTTCACTAGTAAGCAAAAAACACATTGAAATTTAAAATGGAAAAAAAAGCTAGAAAACCATGCATACCCCCCATTTGGAATATTTTATTGTTCTTGATAATCAAAAACTTAATTCTTTAGATACGACGAATGTGGAACTGGTGCGTGTCCGCACACGGGGTTTATTTCTGGGTTTGGAGATGGGTATTGATCCGAACAATCAAGAACTTCTCTGTTATCTTCTCTGGATACAACGAATGGAGATGGGTTTCTGTTTGTCTGGCCTGGGGACTGTCTTGGATCTTGGTAATCAATAACTTCTCTGGATACAACGAATGGAGGTGGGTTTCTGTTTGTCTGGCCTGGGGACTGTCTTGGATCTTGGTAATCAATAACTTCTCTGGATACGACGAATGGAGATGGTAGAACCAGTATTGGGTTTCTGTTTGTCTGACCATCAGGAACTTCTACGACATCTGCGTTGGTAGCTAAATATCTTGTTCCCATGGCACAGTTGAAAAGAAATAGTTTAAGAAAAGACAGAATCAGAATTGCGAAAGCAGTTTTCATTTAGATCGAGTGTGTAAAAAAATGGAGGATGGATGGTTTTGAATTTTGATGGATAATTAGTGAATACCCACCATTCTTATATAACGTAATAAAATCAAAAAAAAAATTGAAGTCATAAATAAATTTGAGAAACGTTTTAATTTATTTCCAAAAATGAATGATCGATCCTATAAATAATTTTAAATGGTAAATAATAATTACTAATGAATGTGATGGTGTGTAGACTTGCATGCGTTAGGGTGCTCACACACATAACTCTCTAATATTACTGGGCTTAACAGGTCTGTTCGGTCTAACGGACCCGGTACCAACAGAATGAAAAAAAAAACTTACCAATAATTGATTATTATTTTATATGATTTGATTCTCAAATATTTTAAATTTTAATGAATATGTCAAATTAATTAATGTTTTTAGAATTTTTATATTCATGGTGTGGGTGTGATGGACCAGACCCAATAACTAGTGACTCCACCATCTACAATCGTTTAATTATAATGACGGAAATAAATTTTAAAGATTTCTTCTTATAATTAGCATTTTTAAATTTTAATCATAATTAATTTTCGTAATTTATAATTTGGTCAATTGGGTAAATTTCGTTTTAAACCTAAAACTAAAATGACGGAAAATTAAGTCATTTTTATTAAAATATGTTATTTTTGCCATTTAAAAAAACGATGGAATTTCTATAATATTTGAAAAAACTACGAAAATTCCATCATTTTTGTTCGAAAAAAATATATTTTAGAATTTATTGTACAATTGAAATCATTATAAATCAAACAAAATTCAAACGACCTGTAAACGAACCACGTATTCATATTAGATTTGTCAGTTTACGTACTCTTAGGCATGTAAATGGTATATCGAAATCCATATTCGAATTTAGATTTTCGGATTTTAAATCCGAATATCAAAAATGATATTTAGAAATTATCCGGATAAATTCAAATATCTGCAATATCCATCGTTAAAATTCGAATTCGATTAATAATTACGTTTTAGAGTTATTAATTGACTATTGATTAACTTTATTAAAGATGATTTTATATTTTTATAATTTTATTTTAAGATTTTTTATAAAAAGTTACAGTAGCTAGGAGCACCAGTCAAAACTTTCGGAAGAACTTCTCAGTTAGCAATCAGTTAAACGGTTAACGTTAATCATAACAGAATGTAAATCAATTGTAATCCTATAAATACTAAATGTCTTTTTCAGAAATCCGCATCGATCGAATTAAGAACCAGTACGACTGCTCGAACATTCTCGTGTGCTATTGAAGTTCATCGATCCCTGCATGATGATGATTGGGATCGGAGTTGCCTGTGTGTTCCACCCTAATTAATTTTGGTTTGATATATATGTAAAGAAATGAATTTATGACTACTAATGAATGATAGAATTATCTAGATATTGATAAATGAAGAATCGAAACTAACAGAATTAAATTGAACTAAAATCAATACCAAAATATCTGCTCCGATTTTTTAATTTTTGCCCCGTACCCCGCTGCTCCGGTCATATTCCGGGGCGGGTCTCGGGGCACGCTCAAACCCTAATCCCTATGATAATAAAATATATTAATATCCTATAATTTCCTATGATCTTATGACCTATCCCTAATCCCTATGCTAGGGCCTATCTAACAATAAAATATTAATATCTAATACCTTATACCTATATTAATATCTAATGCCCCGCTGTCCCGTGACGCAAAACCTAATATCTAATATCTAGAACCGCAGCCAGCAGTCGCGCATCCGGACTACTAAGTTATTCCATACGTTAGTAGTTACTGTTTTACTCATATATTCCTTTATTTTTCATCCTTTTCATCTTTTTCATCCTTTATTTTTTTTATAAACTATAGATTATCAAATCTTTAAAGAAACCCAAGATCGATTTTTAGGCACATAGTGGCCTTACTACTAATATGTTTAATTTATAATTATTTATAATTCATTACTTCATTTTTCAGGTTCATATAGAATTATAAATTATTTTATATATATTTTTTTAATTTGGTAGATAATTAGGGACGGGTCGCCCCGGATCCGCCCCGTTCCGCGCCTCGTTTTTTAGGACCGGGGCGGATATTGGGACGGGGTCGTCCGCCCACGACCCGTCCCGTTCTCACCCCGGGTGATTGCAGTTATTTTTCACAATATACAAGTTATTTAGCTTAATTCATATTTTGAATGACTTTATAAGGGCAACTTTAAGGTGAAAACGAGTAATGAAATTTTTTATGATTTGATTTGACGTTTTTAAATGAAAATCAACGGACATGATTTAAATGTTATGAACAGACAAAATGAAAATAACGTTTGAACGGTCAAGATTAAAATGAGATTTTTAAATTAAAATAAAAAGACATGATTAAAATGATATGAGCGGACAATATTAAAATAACATTTTTAAATGAAAATAAACGGACATGCAGTTTCAGAGTTGTCGGGTTCCAGAGGAACGTTGGAGGTTGGTTCGCTTGACTCTGAGATGGCACGATCGAATGTTACGAAACTTAAGTTGGAGGGTGGTTCGTTCAACTCGATGGCAGAAGAGAGGCTAGAGGCCGAATTGACCAACATTGACTTATACATAGAGTCAAATGACTCATCATCGTAGTATGTTTCGCTCGACTCTGAGATGGCAGAAGACGGGCCCAATGACATATTTGGTAGTAAGGGCCTTCTCCTCATCAATATATAAAACTCAACAAGATGAAAAACAACAACTACACAGGGAACTGTCCATCTCATCCATAGTTTCGATCCATATAATCCCACAAACCATCCTACAGCTAAAAGAAATAATTGAAATGAGTAGCTTCTTTTCCACGATTTCATATCAATTAAATACCTCCGATCCGATGATGAACGTACTCCAGCCGTTTCTTAATCACCTGAAGAAAGAACCATGCCAAATTAAACTTTCTATAGTTGAGACCGACTTTAGAGATATTGACAGTTTCGATCACCCAACTATCTCATTCGTAAAACAAAAATATTTTATTTTACCTCTGGTGATGGCTGGATTCCGGTAGCTAGCTGGAAGAAAAGTTCCGGATGGATTCCAGTATTATATTACTCGACCGGACGGAATCGCTGGAATTTGATTTTACGAAGAAGAGGGAAGAAAACTGTGAATTTTACTTCATATTGAAAAAATTACAATAGGTACCCCTTTTATTGGGGAAAATTATATGAGGGTGCTAAAAATATATTCACAGCCTAAACATGTGGCTTTGACCGACAAACAATGTTTTTTTTAATTGAAAAGTATAATTAATTAACTAAACTATTTAATAAAGGATACAATTCTTGAAACGACTTGGACACTTCAATTCTTCCTTTGCTCTATTTCTTTAACTTCTGTAGGCTCATCTTTCAATTCTTCTTTCTCTTTCTCTTCTTCAGACGCGGGTTCCTCAACCTGAAATTCTGCATCTTCATCACTCAGAGTGGATCCCTCAGCCATAATCGAATCTTCGTGGTCCTCTTCCTCAGATATCTCTAGTGTTTATTCCTCCGACTGCATGGCTTCTACCTCGACTATCTCATTCTGATCATCCTTAGGTAATAATATGTACTTATCATTCATTGAATGAACCACGTCATGATGCAAATTTGATGTTAATAACACGTCTTCTTTAAATAAAAAAATCTGCATATATATATATATAAGACTTGTTTCAGAATTCAAATCACACCTTGTTTTGAAAAATTAATGATAATTTACATACCTTCTTTGTTCTCATTTATTCTGCAATGATGTCGACCTACAAAAACATAAAATATGTATTAGTAAACTTCTGTGATTGAACAAACGAACATGATAAAAAAATGATTATAGTTTTCCTTACCTTTTTCTCACTATTTGACCTGCAAAAAATAAAATTTATTTCAGACCAAAATTTCCTATGATTTAAAACTATCTGAAGCAAAATTAATAATGAATTGATTTCTACGATTTACATACCTTTCACCAAATGCTGTTTTTGAATTTCCAATCAGCTACGAAGACATTTTTATCTGCATAAAAGTTGTATCATAATCATGTCATTCCTTCCCAAATTAATGATAATTTACACTTAGTTTCTGAATATCCAAACAGCTATGTATGAAACAGATCGACTGAGTTACAATAACATAAATTTTGTATCATTATTCAAACTACTGTGATTAAAAACATTGAATGATGCAAAATTAATAATGAGACATAACATACCTTTCTTGTTCTCAATGAATTTGATGGGAGCTCATCTGATGTGGTTGTATTTGGCAAAAGGTAAAGTGCAAGCTTTCAACTTTCGTGCCGACTTTTGAGATTTTGGATTTCCAAATACATTCCAGAACCTCAATGTCTCATCACCAGCTGCTGTTGCCACAGTACATCCATCAGGGCTTTGAGCCATGAACAAAACTCTAAAACTGTGTCCAGTGAGTTCTGCCATTTTAACCATCGATGGATACTTCCACAAAGTGAGTTGATTGTTATTGAACCCATGAGAACTAAGCAACTCCTTCTCATTGTTATTCCATAAAAGTGAGCAAACTTGAGATCCAGAATCGATGGAATTCAAACATTCTCCAGTATGTGTGTTCCAAAATTTGATGGAACGGTCATTATCACTTCCACCAGTTGCAAGAAAATTACTTTGGAATGGACACCAAGAAATGGCCTTCACGGCACCCATATGATCATCGAGTCTGTGAAGCCATTGGTTCTGATTTCGATAAGTGTTGGAAGAGGACATAGACACATCCCATATGTGAAGAAGATTATCATTGCCACCACTAGCCAATTTCTGACCAGAACCAGACCACTTCAGCCCACAGACCTCATGTGTATGTCCAGTGTATGTCTGGACAATATGTGATCTTATGCGTACGTCGTTGTTGACTATCATTCCATCCATTCCTCCGGTTGTCAGAATCTGATTATTCCACGCAAGAGCTCCAACTCGAGATCGATGGGCACCTTTAAGAGTTCTCAACAAATACTTTTTTTCTGCATCCCAAAGTTGAACATCGGAGTTGTTGAGCCCAACCGCGATTTGGCGACCGTCAGCAGCCCAATTGACGCTTGTCACAGGACCATCCTCTTCTTCCGGTGTCATCAGTTGGGAGGTTGATCCGGTTGTAGCATCCCATAAGTACACGGTGTATCCAAGAGCTATTGCGATGATATTTGTACTGCCCCAATCGAGAAGATTAAGGCAAAAGTCATCTAACAAGTCAGGTGCATCCAATATTTTCACAGATGACTGCAAAAAAAAAAAATTAAACATGCATGAGATTAACATAAAGATAATAATTTACACAAAATACTTTGGGTTATTTCTTAATACTTGAAGAATATGTCTGCATTGCTTCTGGTGTGAGACATGATTTGATGTTGAAGGTACGTTGAACCAAGGCTCACTTGGTGCAGCAGGTGGCTTGCTCTTAAAGGATAGGATTCGAGTCCTGTTTTGGAGTATGGTCTCTGCAAGACGCTTCCTGTAAACTAGTTTAGACGGAGAAACAAAAACGCTGTTTTTCTTGTCCATTCTAACTTGGGTCAATAGACACCTAGCTATGTCCATGTCGGTTGACGACCGATCTGGGATGAACCTGTCAAACTGTTCAATAATCGAGGATCGTGATGCCTTCGAAGAAGAGGTAGATCCTCGATCCATATTAAACACGAAAAAAGAGGAGGGAAAAGAAGCAATATATATTCAAAAATAAAACGAAATTAGATTTATTAAACCTAAAAGGTGAATAAAAATATATTCCTGCAAAAAAAATAACAATCACTGATGGTTAATAATAATAAAAAAAGCTGTATCGATAGATCGATTGATCGAGAGTGAGAGCGAGAGCAAGAGCTTTTAACGTGATAAAGAACGAGCATGAGATTTTTTTTGTGAGTGATAAACAATTTTTTTTTCATATATATAGAGTTTCTTTTTAAGGGGAGTCTGTTATTAACCAACTAACTTTTTTTGTTAGTTGTTATTCTAACAAGATGTGATTCTACACCATCATTCTACACCATTCTACACCATCATTCTACACCATTCTGGATAAATTATTCTACACCACTCCTCATAACCCTAAAATATTTCAACGATATGAGGGTTACCCCCAACGATATGAGGCAACTTAGATAATTCGTTCCTAAATATTTAGAACAATCAGTCTTTCTATTCTCAGGAATATAGAAGCAACCTAATTCAGCTAACTCTTCCTCAATCTCTTAAGACTGATTTTTTTTTTTAACCTTTTTTATACCATCTTTCTTTTTTCCGGATGGCTGTTGCTCTTCATTTTCTTCAACATCTTTAAAATTCAACAATCCCATCATTCCATAATCTTCAGTCGGATTAAATAAAAAATTAAAATTCGGAGGAGTTTTCAGCAAATTTCTGATATTTGAACAGAATCATAGAGCTTTTTTCGAAAAGTCTGTTAATTCAATCTCATTCAAAAGATTGTAGAAAACTTCTGTTGTTCGCAATCCAATAATGTCATTCAAACATTTCGATTCAAGTGTGACTGCATAAGCCTTCAACAAGTCCGTACAGTTTTTAAAATATTCATTCCGTTGCTCATGATCCGTGTAGTCATTGTCGCTAATCAGGTACTTGTAGTAAGGTTCTTGGTTATTTTTCTTGTTGATAATAGACGACGATTCTTTAATTATAGTTGCAGCTTCGCCTACATAGAAATTCTTCACAAACTGTAAATACCAGGTTAGGGTTAAGGTTTAGGGTTGGGATTAGGGTTAGGGTTTAAGGTTGAGGATCGCCGGCGGTGATGATAATGGTTGGTAGGATTTTAGTGCAGCTTGTGTTAACTTTATTAATGCTTCAAATGATTTTTTTCTGCAATTTAATTTCGACAATCATTTTCATCAATTTTGAGGTTATCTTTGTCGTTTCCTTCATCTTTGCATCCACGTCGTTCTTCATCAGTTTTGGTATGTTGTCTAACAAATATTGTATATCTCTTTTGAAAAATATCGATTCCTTTGAGATCGAAGTCCAGCAAATCATTCACCGACAAATGTCTGTAGTACGTCGTTATGAACTTCTGAAAGTCCGTAGATAGAAATAATTAAAATAAGGCTTCAAGATCGATAATGTCACTACAGAAATTAAAATGGTCTTCATATTGGCGGAATTTCCGCCAATATAAAGATAGTTTCAATAAAAGGTTTACCTGATCATCGACATTATCATCATCCATTTTTTCTTCCAATGTTTGAATGATATATAAAAGCAAATCGATGCAATTATTGTAATATTTTCCCAATATTTCAGGGTATGTGATATCTTCTTGAATCGATAAGAATTTACAGTACGGAGGGGAGGGTTCATGGGTCCTACGAGAACGGTAATAACTCAATTTGTTAGTCATATTTTGGATTTTGACGACCGAAAGATTTTTTTTACATTGCAAAATTCTTACACACAAGTTGATCATATAGTCCTTCGATCATACGAAAAACCCGGTATGCTACTCTTGCTGAAGCTAAAGCAAGATCCAAAACCTTATCTTTATCATCCTCTTCTTTAATTCTTACAACATATTGGAAGCACACCTCACTAAAGAACCTTTGCATAAATCCACAGGAAGAGTATTCATTTTTTTTATCAAAACTGCCATGCTTTTGGTTTCAACTTTGAACATTTGGCAAGCATCGACTTCGAATAATGACGAGGAGAACACGTCGGCGAAATACTCATCTGGAAAGGGTAATGAATCGATCCTTCTGTAACACTCGTTAATCAATTTCCCCAAACACATCTTCACATACTCCACTGCAGCTTCCCCAGATTCAACCATTGTTGCTTCCTCATCAAGAACTTGCTTGTACAAATCCCAACAAGGTTCCATTGGCCGGGTTGGCCATTCCTATTGTGCTCTCAAAAATCCAGATAGCTAGAGAATTTTCAAGTACATCTTGTTTGTCTATCTTGCTATTGTAATAGAGTGATTCGGCGAAGTAACGGTACTCCAAAGATTGTGGATATATGTGTATTGCCCAGGTTGCATGTTTAACTGCCTGGTTGTAGTCGGATCGTTCTTTATGATAAGCATTAATTGCATGTAGACGGTGGAGAATATGACATCCCTCATGATCGACGATTGCTTTGCGTGAGAGTTTTAGGGCTTTAGCTGCTCCATATTTCATATACCTTTCTACAATCCTATTAACCAGATTGATAGTTTCTTTCTCCATGGATGGATGGATGGATGGCTTCCTCTAATCCGTCCTTCTATTATCTATGTACAATACCTAACTAATTCTATTCAACTAATTCTATAACTAATAATCAAGGAAACAACTAATTTCTACATCTTTCTTGCAATTATGGAGATAAATCTATTTTGAAAAACTCCATGATTGCTTGAATCGAAATTCCAACAATATTATTTCTTTCAACACAAATAATCATACAATCCTCTGATTTTGGTTCACGGATTTTATTTCAGACAAATCTTTAGGATAGTACTAACAAAAATAAAACAAATAAATAAATTTCAACATATGAAATATCAAACCACTAACCTCTATAATGGGAGCTGCTGATTTGGGGAAAAAGAGGAAAAAAATTTCATTTGGGGGAGAGAATAGGAGATTTATGGATTTAATACACTAGATTTTATATTTTTAGGGATTGTAAATAAATGTATTTATTTGTTTAAAGGTGTAATTATAATAATCTCCTATATTTTGATATAATTATTATTTTATAAGTTTTTGTAATATTTATATAGAGAAAATATCAAATGAAGCTTAACCTCAATGAGGTCGTATTCAACCATTACCACCTGACGGTGAGTCATCGATCACCAGCAAAAATTTCGACATTTAGAAAAATTAATATCCCCATGCCTCTCCATGGATATTTACTTTTTCATGCAAATCCCCATGGAGGAATGCATTGTTTACATCAATTTGGTAAAGATTCTATCTTTTATGTGCAGCTGCATTGCAATTAGTATCCTTACTATTGTTATTTTTGCAACAAGTGCAAATGTTTCATAAAAATTAAAACCTTCCTTTTGAGAGAATTCTTTTGGCTACTAACCTGACTTTGTATCTCTCAATTTCTCAGGTCATGGGGCTTGTATTTTATATTATATATCTATTTTGAACCTACTGATTTCAATTTCTTCCTTTGGGAAGCTCAGTTATTGTCCAAGTTTTGTTTGAAATGATAAAGCGATCAACATTCCTACACTCCAAATCCAATCATCATTTAAAGAAGAACTAATCAAAGATCAAACCATCGAAGAACAACCATTAGAGATTCTATTCAATAACGTCATCCGAAGAAGCAACTGTCAGAAGGATTCAAATCAACAAAACGACTACATATATTATTAGAGAAATATATCTCTAATTATCTTTATATCTCTAATTATCTCTAATTAGTTCTTATTTATTTATCTCATGTATACGAAAAATGATTTTTTTAGTTTTTCCCGCCTTTTCTTAAACCTGTACTATTATAAATAGACAGGGTTGTAAACCAAAGAGATTCACTTAATGAAAAGTTTAGTGTTTCAAAGTGAATCTTGGAATTCTCCTCTTTTCCAATCAAATCGAGCAAATCCGATTTTTGATCTTTCCATCTTTTCTTCATACTTCCTTCACCTCTATCCACACAATTTCCTAATTCCATTTCATTACACTCCTTCCTTATTCCATACAACACGGCCACTACCCACAACCAATATCCACAATTTGACACCCGCCGTCCATGTACATTCACATTCGCCGACCGTAAATTCCCGAGTTCTGTTTGAAATAACTTCTCCTTTGGGTAGAAATAGGCTACGCCGACTGTTTCAGATGAGTGCCTCCATCTCTTTTCTCAATGCATCAACCCATCTTTGGTTACTTGATATTTCACTATATGTGTTATGTTCATTGAGAATTGAATTTGTTTTATAAATTCTTTGTGTTTTCTATCTATCCTATAATAGTATACATAGTTACTAATGGGGTATTTGATTTTGTTTAAATAATGTTTATCATCATCCATATAGAAGTCGATCTTATATTGGTTTGGTTTTGTTATAACTCTTCCTAACCTTGTTAATTTGTTTTGGTTTTATAATAGTAATTGATTTTTCTGATGTATTTTGGTTTTAATCATGAATTTCTAATGTATTCTGATCTTGATTGTAACTTTCTAAAATATTTTGATCTTGACTATGGTTTTCTTCATTATGTTCTTAAAATGCCTTATTTTGTGATTCCTGAACAAAACTTTGAGTTTCATTGTTTTCCTCAATTACTTGTTGTTCTGGATCACAAACTAATTAGTAATTATTTCATGTTTTATGTAATTTTTGTTATGATCAGACTGGGTATTATCAGCTATATCTGACTCATATTCTGTATTTGAAATGATTTTAGAGTCAGTCTGATTATTTCCAATCATATCTGATCCTTTTTAATTTTCTTTTGGGTTTTTAGTGCTCATTTTATGTTTTTAAGGTATGATTCTTATTTTTGTGGTTGATTATGAGCTCAGGATGTTGGATGTCAATATATATTACAATTAATTGTGGATTGGTAAAAAATAAAATAATTATTTAATTGATTATTTGCAACATTTAAATATTTTATTTTTTATAGTTTTTCTATAATGTGATTTTATGTATTTTTGGAATTTTTAAAATAATGTAATTTTTATTTAAATTATTAATTTGATCATTATTTAGTAAATATTTATTAATATATCAATCAAAAAATATATTATTTTCTTAGGTATATATTAATGGTAGGAAATTGTTTATTTTTAATCAATTAATTACTAATAGTTAACCTCATCAATCCTACCAATTGTGGATTGGTAAAAAATAAAATAATTATTTAATTGATTATTTGCAACCTTTAAATTTTTTATTTTTTTCTAGGTTTTCTATAATGTGATTTTATGTATTTTTAGAATTTTTAAAATAATGTAATTTTTATTTAAATTATAATTTGTGAATAATGTCTTTGAAAATAGATATATCTTCACAATTGCAAGAAAGATATAAAAATCAGTTGTTCCATTAAAATATTAGTTGAATTGGCAGTTGAATATTAGTTAATTAGGTATTGAAAAGAGATTACAGAAGGATTGGTGGAAGGTTAGATAAAAATTGAAGGTGATCAGTTATTTGTGCATAAATCAATTCTTTGAAACCTTTCATGCATCCATGGAGAAAGAAACTATCAATCTGGTTAATAAGATTGTAGAAAGGTATATGAAATATGGAGCAGCTAAAGCCCTAAAACTCTCACGCAAAGCAGTCGTCGATCACCAGAAATGTCATATTCTTCACCGTCTACATGCAATGCTTCTCATAAAGAACGATCCATCCGACTACAAGAAGGCAATGAAACATGCCAACTGGGCAATACGCTTCTATCCGGAATCTTTGGAGTACC
This sequence comes from Zostera marina, assembly GCA_001185155.1. Lineage (NCBI taxonomy): Eukaryota > Viridiplantae > Streptophyta > Magnoliopsida > Alismatales > Zosteraceae > Zostera > Zostera marina. Next base: position 167,437 of record LFYR01000811.1, read on the forward strand.
GTTACTTCGCTGAATTACTCTTTCACAATAAAAACATAGGTACACTACACGTACTAGAACATTCTCTAGCTATCTGGAATTTTGAGAGCATAATGTTAATCGAGAACCCATCCGAACCTTGTTGGGATTTTTATAAGCAAGTTATCGATGAGGAAGCATCAAGGGTTGAATCTGGGAAAGCTGCAGTGGAGCATGTGAAGGCTTGTTTGTTGAAAATGATTAATGCGTATTACAGAAAGATTGATTCTTTACACTTTCCAGATGAGTGTTTCGCCGACGTCTTCTCCTCGTCTTTATCCGAAGATGATGCTTACCAAATGTTCAGAGTTAAAACCAAATGCATGGAAATTTTGATAAAAAATGAATACTCTTGCTGTGGATTTATGCAACGGATGTTCAGTGAGGTGTGTTTTCAATATGGGATTAGAATTAAGGAAGAAGATGGGAAGGATGATAAAGATAAGGTTTTGGATCTTGCTTTAGCTTCAGCAAAAGCAGCATCCCGGGTTTTCGGTTTGTCGAAGGAATATAAAATCAACATGCTTGTAAGAATTTTGCAATGTAATAAAAATCTTTCAGTTGTCGAAATCCAAATTATAAAGGACCATTTGAGAGTTGTCCATTCTTGTAGAAACTATGAACCCTACTGCGAATTCTTGATTCAAGAAGATGTCACATTGCTAGAATATTACAATAATTGCATCAATTTGATTTTATTTTTCATTCAAACATTGGAAGAAAGAATGGAGGATGAAGACGATCAGGTAAACCTTTTATTCAAACTACCTTAATATATATTGGCGGAATTTCTGCCAATATTTAGTGACATTATTGATCTTAAAGCCTTTCAATTTTCAGAAGTTTATATCGACGTACTACAAACACCTGAATGCGAATGATTTGCTTGGATTCACAGAGAAATCGATATTTTTCAAAAGGAATATACAATATTTGTTAGACAACATACCGAAACTGAAGAAAAACGACGTGGATGCAAAGTTGATTAATGAAACGACAAAGATAAACTCAAAATTGAAGAAAATGATTATCGAAATTGTAGAAAAAAAACCATTCGAAGCATTAAAGTTAACACAAGCTGCACTAACAGCCTATCAACCATCATCATCACAACCGGCTATCCTTCTCCGATTACACTCCAAGTACATCTTTGAGAACAATCGTAATGATATCGAATTGGCATTAAAGTTTGCAAAGATGGCAGTTATAGCATGTCCAAATTCATTAGATCACATGTTCTTCCATGCCTCTCTGATGTACCACAAAGCATCCATGGCCTCTCCCAATGATAAAATGTTGTACTGGATGACGGTGTTCGAATGCGAAAAAGCATTAATGTTGGAGCATGTTGCTGAAGCAGATGAGTTTAATATCAAAGTTATAAAACTGATAGATAAGAAAACAAACAGATTGGAATCTGCAAAGGAAATCACAGAATATTTGAAAACTAATCTTCGTACTTTGATCAACATCTGTTACAGAGGTATCGACGAATTACCCAAGTCTTTCTTTGACACCATAACATCCAAAATTATTCTTCCAATCGAAAAAATGATGTTGGTATTAGAGATGATTGAAACCCCTAAATATAAGTTCTGCGCTTTCTTGTATCGAATGCACAGTGAGCTTTGTCACACTTTTGCACTGCAATCTTTGGAGGTCAATGATGGACTGAGCAGTCATTGGTTGAAATCATCTTATATTTCGGCTACCATCGCCACCCGTAATTTCCATTCCTCCAACGAATATGGGATCAACAATACTACCCGAAATTTGCAAGTTTTGAAGAACATGAACATAGTAGAAGCTGTAAAAAAAGTAGACCAAAAATCGCCAAATTTGAAGAACTTCTACATAGAAGAAGCTCTAAAAGCATTCCAAGAATTATCATCATTCATCAACATCAAAAATAACCAGGAACCTTACTACAAGTACTTGATCATCGACAATGAGTATAAGGATCATGAGCAACAGAATGAATATTTTATGAAATGTATTGGCTTGCTGGAGGCTTATGCAATTACACTTGACCAGGAATTTAAAGATGACAACTTTGAAGAATTGCGCAGGGAAGAAGTTTTCTATAAACATCTGGAGAACATTGGATTAACAGATTTTCCCAAAAAGGCTCCAGGATTCTTTGCAAGTATCATGTATTTGCTTGAAAGCCCTAAGATAATAATGGAACGTGATTTTTCATATAAGATGAATGAAGATTATAAGATGATGGGAATGATGAAGGGTAAGGATAATATTGTAGAAAATGAAGACCAACAATCATCTCAAGAGAAGAAAACTGGAAAAAGTAAGACTAAAAAGAAAAATAAAAATACATCAAGGAAAAAATAAATAAAATTAAACAGTTTTTTACTTGACAAAGAAGAAATTAACATTTTTGTAAATTTTTGGAAATTAACAGTTTTGGAAGTAATTAGTAATATTAAACATATATAAAACATAAAATTTAAATATTGTTCGAATGCGAGAAGGCATTGATGATAGAGAGTGTTGCCGAAGCGGACGAGTATAATACCAGAGTGAGAATGCGATGAGAATATTTATTTATATAAGATTTCTAATGTGGATAAGTGAATTTTAGGGTTTCTATTAATGTGGACGAGATTTTTGAAACCAAACCCTAGAAGATTGTTTCAATTCATATATGGAATATTTCTTAAGTTGACAGACATGGTTTTTGATGGAACTTGGAACCTTATGGTGTCCTTGTAGATTTTAATTTATAAAAAAATCCTCATTAAGAATGTCATGCAGAAAAGTATTCTGCACATCCATTTGATGAAAGTGCCAACCGGCCTTAGGGTTAGCCCTGTCAATCGAACGAATTCGAACCGGATACCCCTGTATCCGAATTCGAATTCGATTAGTATCCGGATAATCCGAATTCGTCCGATTAGTATTCGAATTTCAAAATCCGTATTCGAATTCGAATCCGATTAAAAATATCCGAATTCGGATATCCGAATTCGATTCGAATAACATTTATAAAAAAAATCCAAAAATAATATTTTTTTTTTTTTGTTAAAAAAACCTTGTAATATTAAAAAAACACTGCTGCATAACCACTCCATTCACGAGGTGCATCACAAGTTCATTAGGACATCCTGTTCCGGAACTGATTTCGGTTCCAGTTTGAGTTTCCACAACGGATTCCGGTCTGGTCGGAGCGAGCTCCATTGGTAGTCCAGTAATGGTGCCATCTCGATAGAAGTGACGTGGTTGGTTGGCATTGTAGTTGATAAAATAGCAGAACTTAACCTTTCTACTCTTACATCTCGGACACGATAAGTCGGAGACGTGGTATTGTTTGTCCACGAGTGGTTTGCTTGGATCTTCTCCGGTAAATGGGTAGTTGTTTCATGTTTGGACGCTGCTAAAATTCTTTGATTAATCGGTTATCTATCGGGTATGATGGAATTTGATTGATTTTAAGGGTAATTTTGGAAAGAAAAAAAATACTAATTACATTATTAAAACTAATTACTGATTAATTTGGTTAATTTCGACACCCGACCGTCTATGATGGGTATGACTGTCATATCCCGTAAAGCTTTTCCAGGTAATTCCAGCGCATTACAATATTGATCCACGTTGACTTGTGAGCTGGGACTTCTTGTTCTAAACAAAAGAGGGCGAAACGGAAGAAGTTGCTTCTCTACAGATTTGATTGGTTGCTATGGCGGTGGTTACGGCTGTTTTAGGGTTAATTATGGTGGTGGTGATGGCTGAAGCGGCATCGGACACGAATAATGTCAATCAGCCGTGTCAGGATACTAAGGTCCAAAAATCCGACGGGTTCACTTTAGGGATTGCTATTTCTTCTCGTATCTCCTTCTATCATAACCGAGATTAGGTTTAGGGATTTGATAAAAAATGAGATGGGTTTATTGCTAATATGGTGTAAGATATTTAATATTTATTAGAGAAGGTTAAAATTATAAAACATATAGATTACATTACAATATTATATTAGAGAAGGTTAAAATTATAAAATTATTATATATTTAATATTTATTCGAATTCGGATAATTATCGAATTCGATTAGTGGTATCCGAATCCGAATTCGATTAGTGTCGGATAGTATTTTCAGTATCCGAATTCGTATCCGAATTCGATTATCCGAATTCGATTAGGCTTAAACGAATTCGAAATCGAATTCGAATTCGGATTTCGAATATCCATTGACAGGGTTACTTAGGGTGAATGTTTCACTATATCGTCTATGCTCTCTTGTTGATTAGGTGTAGCTTTTTGCAACGAGTCGTGCCTAATATTTTTTGATCGGACCATATGAGTTGTGTTTGGTTTTGAAAACCCATTTACTATTGAGATTGAAAAATATATTGATTTTCGATAAATGAAAACAGTGGTTGTTCTTTATATAGTCAGTGATCCAACAACCCAATATGAAAATAACGTTATATGAAAATAACGTTATAATTATATATATATATATATATACAGTGTGGATCACAGACGACCGCCCGTATCATGCGGCCGTCTGCGGTAAGGTTACCTCCGTCACCTTCAGAAATCTTTCCAACCTTTGATAGTTCTATATATGGGTGCTTCACGAAATCTTTCCAACGATTTCCTGCACTTCGCAGACACCTATGGGTGCTTTCGTGAAGTTCTCGTCTCACTGCAGCAGCTCCAGTCCGCCGCAAGATCGGCTGTGAGGAGGAAAGACGAGGCAAAGCTTGGATCTCACGCAAGGTCACAGAGAAAGTTAGAAAAGGAGATGCAGAAGCTTATTTCTTGATTACGTGACATGTGCAAGATCCATGAGCCCACTACAAAAAAAAAAGACAGTTAGGACGAGCAAAGTTAACGGAAAGCTTCCGTTAACTTTGGTCCAATACAAAATTTCCGTTACAAATACTCTGAAGTTAAAGTTAACGGAACGAAAAATATGTTACAAAATTTTTAAGTATTTGTAACAGAAATTCCGTTAGAAATTCCGTTGCAAATGAGAAAAATATCATTTGTAACGGAATTTCCGTTACAAAATTTATTTGGAAAAAAAAATTACAGAATGTGTATATATTCCAATATTCCTGTAAATTATTTCAATATTTATAATTTTTGTAAATTCTTGAATGCATATATATTCCTGTATATATATTTTTTCCGACATATATATTCTTGAATGCATAATTTATATTTAATATTACTCCCTAAATTCATTCAACTATAATGATTAAAATCATCTAACATTCAAAATATGTTATAAATCATAATAACATAATTAACATTCATTGTAACATTCATGATCTAAAATAACATTGGAACTTGAGAGTCGGAGTTGGTGTTGGAGTTGGAACTTAAGGACTTCGTCCAAATCTTTTCTTATTAACCAACTTTTTCTTGTAAGCCATTTATAATCTGTGAATACAACAAAATATTTAACATTTAAAATTGATAAAATAGAAAAAAAATTTAAAAAAAAAATTACTCACAGAATATATTAGCAGTTTTGTAAATTACTCACGTGAAGGAGTCAAATACTTTGACATATAGCATTTTATAAACTGTAAAATGGTCTAAAAACACTGCAAGGAAATCAACCTATACATATATGTGGATCAAAAATTATCACCTTCAATAAGAGGGACGGGATAGATCTTCAATTAAAACGCCAATTACCTTAATCATAAGGAAATCGTGAAAAGGTGAAGAAACTAACCAGGCAATAAGGATCTGTTAAGATTTATATAAGTATAACCAAAATAAAATGACGATAACCACTACTAAAAATTAAATGTTGATTGATGATTCAAAATATCTAAACAAACAGTGTAGTAATAAGAAAAAACCCAACCTGCTTGAAAAATTCATCAAGTACAAGTTCAACAGAATTCTTCTTTGCATCTCTTCCCGTTTCAATGTCATCATCCCTAGGTTCTTCACGTCCAGAGTCACCAGAATCCTGTTTAGAATAAGATAATATCACACAAATAATGCATTTCTGATCTCAGAACAAGAATTTTTTATCCCACCATTGAACTAAATCTTCTAATAATCAACAAAAACCCAACAAATTGAAGCTAGATGATTAAAATTAAGATCTCAGTTATAATTTGATTATATATATTAGCATTACAAAAAACCATTGAATTTTATCTTCAGAATATATGATAAATTAAGATTAAGGACAGTATTCAAATCAAAATTTTAAAAAGAGGGAGGAGAAATCTCCATACATTAATAATTAATGAATATGGCAATTATATATCTTTGGTTAATTTCCATATGGAAAGCTAAAAAAAATTAAAACTAATATTTTGAGTTTCAACCATATTTTTAAGTATAAATACACTTTGATTAAACATAATTCTCATCAAAAATCACAAAAATGATTCTAATTATAGCATCGATCCATTAATATCTCATATCCCAACAAATCAATTCGAATTAAAAAAATCATAAGAATAAGATATCAAAATTTGTGTTAAAAAAAACTGTAAAACTGTAAAATGGTCTAAAAACACTGCAAGGAAATCAACCTCTACATATATGTGGATCAAAAATTCTCACATTCAATAAGAAGGACGGGATAGATCTTCAATTATTAAAACGCCAAGTACCTGAACCATAAGGAAATTGTGAGAGGTGAAGAAACTAATAAGGTATTTAACATGCAATAAGGATCTGTTAAGATTTGTAATGAATCAGGAGAAATACATTCATTCCTCATTCCACTGTTATCAAAATTGAGTAAGAGTTGATTGTTCAAACAAATGTTTTATAAAAAATTGAAAGATTGAAAAAAAATCTCATTTTAACAGAATAATCATATTGAATGTCTGAATGATGAAAACTGTATTTGCTTCTTCAATTTCTGTTAACATAATCTACAATTATCATATCAAAGATAGAATCCATACACCATAACATATAATATCTCTCAATCCCAAGCGAAGTTAAATTGACTTAACGCCTTAAAAACATGAGTTTACTTACAATCCCATTCCCTCTGCAAGGCCATTGTCTAAGAACATCAACAGAAGAAAAATAAAGACGGTTTTGTAATCAACCTATCATCAAAGAGAACCATTATTCAACAAAAAAATCTAAATAATAATGAAAGTTAAAATAGAAGTACAATATAAATGCACATAAACTTACAAAGATTCATATATGTAAGGGATGAGTACATAAATGATACATGTTCCAATTTACTGACACAATGATTCTATTTGAGGTATAGTCAAGGGATTGAGAAAAATAGAGAACGTTCACTTCAGTGTAGTTCACCGATAAACTCTGCCATTATCATTAAACTGAGAAAAAAAATTAAGATGGGAAGGATTCCTGATTAGGAACAACACCTAACGAACTTAAAAAAAAAAAAAGCTAAGACAGTGAGGAAATTGGACAGATGTCAACTAATATTAACTGTCATAGAAAATAAAAAACATATAACAAAAGACAGATCTGCAACCACCATACAAAAGCTAAGATAGATGGTGAGGAAATTGGACAAATGTCTACTAATATTAACAGCCACAGAAAATATAAAAAGATAAGAAAATTAAAAACAGATCTGCAACCCACCAAAACACTTATATTTCCAAGCAGAAAAAAAACCAATGACCAAACCACCGTCTCATGCATGACAATGTAATTGACAGAAATGAGTCCACTGAATGAAACAAAACAAAACAAAAATATAGGTGGAGATCGTACCCACCATTGTGTTGAGAATCCGTGTGTTGAGAATGGGGGAAATCCAGCGTTGTGGAGGGAATAAAAAATGAGATATTGGGGGAAGTGGAGAAGAGATTTCCAGCAAGTAGCAACGTAAGGAGAAATGGAGAAGAGATTTCCAGCAAGGCAGCAACAACAGTGAAGAATCTAAGAAGAAATTCCCGGAGTCCGGAGGCCGGAGAAGATGGATTTGGAGGAGAACGAGGGAGAAGGGGGGTAGCAGGGGTTTACGTTTTTTGGGGGGATAGGAGGATTTGGGGAAATAGGAGGGAATAAAGAATGAAATAAGAGGATTTGGGGAAATTAATTTTTAGAAGGGAAAATGAAATTTTTTTAATTATTAAATAATTGTTATTTGTAACGGAATATCCGTTAAAAATAGTCTAAAAATCCGTTACCATATATAAGTTTATCTTGATATCTAATATTTGTAACGGAAACAACAAAGTTAACGGAATTTCCATTAACTCTGCTTCGTCTGAACTGCCTAATTTTTTTGTAATGGCCTCTCGTCTTCTCCGACTCCTCCGAGGCAGAAATGGTTGGTGTAATGAGAGAAGTGAAGAACGGAATCGCATCGGCATCTGCTTCAGTTTTCGCTCTGCCTCCGATAGTTCTATATATCTGATAAAAACCAGTACCGATTTCGAACCTCACTTCAACACAGCTTCTTCGGAAGGTGACGGAGAATTTCGCATTGAAAAACGAGGTCGGAGAATTTCTCATCGAAAATTGTCGGAGGCAGAGCGAAACTGAAGCAGATGCTCGGTTGCAGACTTCGAAAACTGAAGCAGACTCCGAAAACTGAAGCAGAGCAAAAACTGAAGCAGATTCGAAAACGGAATTTCGAATCTGATCTCTCCATGCTCGGTTGCAGTTCCGCGGAACTCCGAAATCGAGTTCCCCCAGAACTACAATCGAACCTCGCTCTCGCGGAACTGCAACCGAGCATGGAGACCAGATTGCGGAACTGCTACAGCGAGGTTCGAAACCTCAGTTGCAGTTCCGCGAACTCGGAGACCAGAGTTCGCGCTGAAACGGACGGCCAGGACCGTTCAAACAAGGGGTCGTCCCAAAAACGTCTCCGATATATATATACATAATTAGTTATTATTTAACTATGGTTAATACGCCCCCTCAAGCGTAATGAGAGTTCTTCCGTAAGATTGCCGGGGAGATAATCAAAAAAGCACCTGTGACAACGCCTTCGTTAGTAGATCAACAATTTGATCTTCTGATTGAACAAAACGAACTTCGAGTGTTTTGGTCGTCACACGTTCCCTTATGAAATGGTAATTCATGACGACGTGCTTCAATTTACTGTGATGAGTGGGGTTTTTGGACAACGCAATTGCTCATGTGTTGTCGCAACCATGCATTGGACTCGGAGCAGTAATTCCCATTTCAATATTGAGCACACTTCTAATATATCTAATTTTAACTCTGCCGTTGTGTTTGCAACACACCGGTATATATTCGGCCTCAGTCGTTTATCTGCCCACGGTAGGTTGTTTTCGTGAACTCCAAGAGAGAAGATTTTGATCTGTTGTTTTCATCTCCGTAGACAGAGATGAAAAAGGCCATCCAAGCAGGAGTTGGTCCTGTTGGATCATAATTTTGTTCGCTGGAACGAAATTTTCTTCGACGTAATGAAGTGGTTCGTATCCCCGAAGCATGGTCCGGACGTTTGCTTGCTAGGCGAAGAAATTTTTCTTATCAAGCTTTACCAGATTTTGGTGTTAGATCTTGATAAGTTTCATCTGTGTCGACAATTTTCTACTGCTGGAATTAGGTATATCACCGCTGCTGAAGAATTTTTGCCGAAATCCATGGAGGAGAGATTGTTGAGACAGCCAAAGAACTTGTTGTGGGGATGAAAATCCAGAACAAGAGAAATAACCAGGATCGAAAAGGAAGAATCCGATCAAGCTTTAGATACCATATTTGAGATTAAAAAATATATTGATTTTCGATAAATGAAAAGAGAGGTTGTTGGTCTTTATATAAACCGAGATTCAACAATCCAATATAGAAATAACGTTATATGGAAATAACGTTATATGGAACGTAGAGTGTGAGGACGCAAGAAGTGGTGATCGAGTAGGACAGAGGTGGAGATTGAAGGAGAGAGTTTCAAATGAGAGTGTGAGGGATAAATATATAGTCAGTGAGGTGAGTAAAATGTCAGTCGATCCATTAATCTTGCGTTCGAGGATCTGTTCGACGTTGTGGTGTAGATATGACATGCAATGTTGAAAAAGTGTGTTGCACAATTGAATGGTTAAAAATCAGCACAGACGATTCAACGGTGGTGATTTGGTTCGCAGATAACCGATTCTCAGCAGAATCGTTTTGTATTTAAATAATAGGGATTTTTATACAAAAAATTTAAAAAAGTTATCGAACCCGACCAAACCTGACATCTAAATCGAATTCGGGTTCTATAATTTTAGATGTTCCTGAGTTTTGACTTGAACCCAACCCGATTTCAAAACTCAAGTTCGGATTCGGGTCAGGGCAAACTCGACCCATTCCTATAATGATCAACCTCATCAATCTTACAAATTGTGGATTAGTAAAAAATAAAATAATTATTTAATTGATTAATTGCAAACTATTTAACTCATTATATATAAATAATTTCAAACTTTAATTTTTTTATTTTTTTTTAGGTTTTCTATAATGTGATTTTATGTATTTTTGGAATTTTTAAAATAATGTTATTATTTTTATTTAAACTTATTCATTTGGAAATAATGTCTTTGAAATCAGTTGTTCGTTTAATTAGTTATACAGTTAGTAAAATATTATACAGTTAAATATCAAGTGATCAGTTATTTGTGCATAAATCAATTCTTTGAAACCTTCCATGCATCCATGGAGAAAGAAACTATCAATCTGGTTAATAAGATTGTAGAAAGGTATATGAAATATGGAGCAGCTAAAGCCCTAAAACTCTCACGCAAAGCAGTCGTCGATCACCAGAAATGTCATATTCTCCATCGTCTACATGCAATGCTTCTCATAAAGAACGATCCATCCGACTACGACAATGCAATGAAACATTCCTATTCTGCAGTACGCTTCTGTCCAGAATCTTTGGAGTACCGTTACTTCTATCAATTACTCAATCACAATAAAAACATAGATAAACTACAGGTACTAGAAAGTTCTGTAGCTATCTGGATATTGGAGGATATGATAGAAATCGAGAATCCAATGGAACCTTATTGTTGGAATTTGATTAAGCAAGTAATCAATGAGGAAGCATCGGGAATTGAATCTGGGAAAGCTGCAGTGGAGTATATCAAGGCTGGTTTGTTGAAATTGATTAATGCATATTACAGAAAGATTGATTCTTTACCCTTTCCAGATGAGTATTTCGCCGACGTCTTCTCCTCGTCTTTATCCGAAGATGATGCTTACCAAATGTTAAAAGTTAAAACCAAATGCATGGAAATTTTGATAAAAAATGAATACTCTTGCTGTGGATTTATGCAACGGATGTTCAGTGAGGTGTGTTTTCAATATGGGATTAGAATTAAGGAAGAGGATGAGTGGGATGATAAAGATAAGGTTTTGGATCTTGCTTTAGCTTCAGCAAAAGTAGCATCCCGGGTTTTCAGTTTGTCGAAGGAATATAGAATCAACATGTTTGTAAGAATTTTGCAATGCAACAAAAATCTTTCAGTTGTCGAAATCCAAAATATGAAGGACGAATTGAGAGATATCCATTCTTGTAGAAACTATGAACCCTACTGCGAATTCTTGATTCAAGAAGATGTCACATTGCTAGAATATTACAATAATTGCATCAATTTGATTTTATTTTTCATTCAAACATTGGAAGAAAGAATGGAGGATGAAGACGATCAGGTAAACCTTTTATTCAAACTACCTTAATATATATTGGCGGAATTTCTGCCAATATTTAGTGACATTATTGATCTTGAAGCCTTTCAATTTTCAGAAGTTTATATCGATGTACTACAAACACCTGAATGCGAATGATTTGCTTGGATTCACAGAGAAATCGATATTTTTCAAAAGGAATATACAATATTTGTTAGACAACATACCGAAACTGAAGAAGAACGTCGACGTCGATGCAAAGATGAATGAACCGACAAAGATAAACTCAGAATTGATGAAAATGATTATCGAAATTGTAGAAAAAAAACCATTCAAAGCATTAATGTTAACACAAGCTGTAGTAGAATCTTACCAACCATTATCATCACCGCCGGCGATCCTCCTCCGATTACACTCCAAGTACATCTTTGAAAACGATCATAATGATATCGAATCGGCATTGAAGTTTGCAAAGATGGCAGTTGTAGCATGTCCAAATTCGTTGGATCACATGTTCTTCCATGCCTCTCTGATGTACCACAAAGCATTCATGGCCTCTCCCAATGATAAAATGCTGTACTGGATGACAGTGTTCGAATGCGAAAAAGCATTGATGTTGGAGCATGTTGCTGAAGCAGATGAGTTTAATATCAAAGTTATAAAACTGATAGATAAGAAAACAAACAGATTGGAATCTACAAAGGAAATCACAGAATATTTGAAAACTAATCTTCGTACTTTGATCAACATGTGTTACAGAGATATCGATGAATTACCAAAGTTTTTCTTAGCCACCATACTATCCAATATTATTCCTTCAAGCAGAAAAATGATGTGGACATTAAAGATGTTTGAAAACCCTAAATACAGGTTCTGCTCTTTTTTGTTTCGAGTATACAGTGATATTTGTCATACTTTCGCTCTAAAATCTTTGGATTCCAAAGATGGAAGGAGCAATGATTGGTTTAAATTGTCTTATGTTTCGGCTACAATTGCCAACCGTAATTTCTATTCCTCCAAAGAATATGGGATTAACAATATCACCCGAAATTTGCAAGTTTTGAAGAACTTCTACATAGAAGATGCTCTAATAGCATTCAAAGATTTGTCATCTGTCATCAACATCAAAAATAACCAGGAACCTTACTACGAGTACATGATTGTCGATAATGAGTATAAGGATCATGAGCAACAGAATGAATATTTTAACAACTGTGCTAGCTTGCTGATTTTTTATCGAATGTCACTTGAACAGGAATATTTGAACGGTGATAATATCGAATTTTGCAGGAAAGAAGTTTTCTACAAACGTCTGGAGGAGGTTGGATTAACAGATTTTCCCAAAAAGGCTCCAGGATTCTTTGCAAATATCATGTATTTGCTTGAAAACCCTATGACAAAATTGGAAAGTGAAATTTCATATAAGATATATAATGATTATGAGATGATGGGATTGGGGAATGGTAACGATATTGTAGAAAATGAAGAGCAGAAGTCAATTGAAGAAAAGAAAAATGGTGGAAAAAATAAGGCTAAAAAGAAAAATGCATCAAGGAAAAAATAAATAAAATTAAACAGTTTTTTTTTTTTACTTAAAAAAGAAGAAATTAACATTTTTTTTACATCAATTTTAATTATTTAATTAAAATAGAAATACTTTTTTTTAATAAAAATCGTGATAAATATATATCCAAAAAAATGGTACACCACGTGACAGTGAGCCCCGCTGAACCTGACCCCATATAGAGGCACCCCCGAAGGACAACTCACACACGTACTCCCTAAAAAACTAAGTTGAGTGCATGACTAGTCACACGTGGGGCAAACGTAGAGTAACCACCACCACCCGTTCACGTACCCCAAAAGAGTTCTGTTCTTAATTAGGATCGGACCCCAACCTGACTCCTCGATCCCTCTTCAGGTATCTTATACACCATACTCAATTTGGGATTCAGACCCATTACTACTAAGTAACATCCGTTGGGGGTTATTTTGGGGTACCCCTCGGTCCTCTAAATACATACCCATCAGTTATCTCTCTGTGTAATTTTAATTTTAACTTGTCGATACCGGCCTAAGCCTGGATTTGAATCCGAATTCGAATCCGGATAAATTTTCAAATAGTGATCAGTATTCGAATTCGAATATGACTATCCGGATTCGGATTTCGGATACCTAAATTAATATCCGGACAGATTCGGATATCCAAAAAATCTGGCGTTAAAATCCGAGTTCGTTTAAGAATTCTGGACGGATTCGGATATCCGAATAAATATAAATTGACTTTCGGATATTCAAATTATCCGGATATCTGAATTTTAGAGTGATTAATTAACTTTATTAATTGTGATTTTTTATTTTTTTATAATTCCAGGGCGAGTCGTCCCGGATCCGCCTCGGTCGTCGAGTCTGAGACAGGAACCCAGGCAAGGGGTGACAAGCTAAACAGGGTTGCCCAGTCTGCAACTGGTTTCGTTCTCATCCCTAATATAGACTAAGCTATGTAGATGTGTTTGTTTTTTGAAAATTGAAAACTTATATATGTATTATTTTCAACACTGAAATTTAGGAATGTGAATTGGAAAAAAGTCAATAAAAAAAAGATTATCTGACTTTGATTGTGACTCGCCAACTTTTAAATCGAATATTACAATTTAGTCAAAGATTTACGCTGTCGGTGAAAATAAGTGGATCGAAACCGAACTCCTTTTGTTGTTTAATCGAACTCTTCTGGCGAGTTTGTGCCAAATTTATTACTTCAAACTGTCAAAGTACAAAACAGTTGGCAGATATTAATTATTCAGTCAACATTATTTCATGAGTCCAAATTAAATTGCTATAAATACCATGAAACATCAATCAAACCATGCATTCTTCACAACAACACACATCTCTCCATTAGCTTTCAAAAATACATAACATCAATGGCTGTCTCAAAGATGTTGGGTGCTACTTTTGTGGTCATGCTCTTCCTAGGCATGACCTCTGCAACCAGGGTTTGGTCGAATAATGGCGGTGGCGGTGGAGGAGGAGGAGGAGGTAGTGGGAGAGGAAGTGGTTCTGGTTATGGCTCAGGATATGGTTCGGGACATGGGAAAGGAGGAGGTGGGTATGGTAGTGGAGGCGGTGGTGGAGGGGGACACGGTGGCGGTGGAGGCCAAGGATCTGGTAGTGACTATGGATCTGGTTCAGGTTATGGAAGTGGTAAAGGGGGTGGAGGTGGACACGGTGGTGGTGGTGGAGGTGGACACGGTGGTGGTGGAGGATCTGGAAATGGTTATGGATCAGGGAGTGGTTATGGATCTGGAAGCGGTTCTGGTTACGGTGGGCAAGGAGGAGGTGGTGGACATGGCGGTGGAGGTGGTGGTGGACATGGAGGTGGGAACGGATCCGGATATGGCTCTGGCAGTGGATCTGGTTATGGTTCAGGTAGCGGAAATGGTGGTTACGGCAATGGAGGAGGTGGTGGACATGGCGGTGGAGGTGGTGGTGGACATGGAGCTGGGAACGGATCCGGATATGGCTCTGGTTATGGTTCAGGTAGTGGAAATGGCGGTGGTTACGGCAATGGAGGAGGTGGCGGTGGTGGCGGTGGCCATGGAGGAGGTGGTGGGTCTGGATATGGATCTGGTTCGGGTTATGGATCAGGCTCTGGATATGGAAGTGGGGGACGCCCATAAGTTTGATCGGAATATGCTTGATATATATAAAATCATACATACAAACGTGAAGCCGCCGGCTACTATAGCTAGTATATATACATCGAATAATGTTTTAAACCCTCTTAGCTTTAATATTTTAAACGTGTAATCGCAATATATATACCAATTTCAATTATAAATCCCAGGATTTATTTAATTCAAATCTCATCTTCATTTCAATTTGAATATTGATGCACTATTATTAGCTAGGGGAGTAAATGGGCTCATTTTAGCCCGATTAAATATTTTGGACCCGGAAGTTCGGATATTGGTCCATATCAGCCAGACGACCCGGAAATATTGGTAATAAAATAATAAATATATTATTATTTATTATATTAAATTATATATAAATAATGATGTAATTTGGACAATATTACACTTCTTTAAAGCAATTAAATTATATATAATAAGAACCAATAACTAAATTAAGAAGGTTTAAATAAAAATCTCTATAATAAATAATAATTTAATATTTTTTTATAACTTGTATTATTTAAATTTTAATTAATCTTTTTTTATACATTTTATTAATTATTGTGTATTATATTAATTTTATAATGTGGATTCGAATTTCTGGAAAACTTTTGTCTCAGAAAAGAATGATAAATGTTTGGATTGTAGACCCAATAGTACGATTGTGTGAAAAGTATTAGAGATAAAAAGTATAAAAGCATGTTACCTAAGTTATATTATATTATATTAAATTATATTATATATAAATAAATAATTATGTAATTTTGACAATATTGCACTTTTAAAGCAATTAAATTATATTGATATTTAAATCATGTCAAATGTGGATTCGCATTTCTGTAAAACTTTTATCTCAGAGAAAAATGATAAATGTTTGGATTGTAAACTTAATAGTACGATTGTGTGAAAAGTATTAGAGATAAAAAGTATAAAAACATGTTAGCTAAGTGAATTTGATCGAAAATGCCGACAAAATTTTCTATTCTCTAGTGAAGTTAGGGTGAAATAGGATCACCTAAACACGTTCAAGAAGTTAAAAAATTCAAAAGTCCAAGTACATTCTACTTGCTTGTTATGCAATCTGGAAGATAAATCTAAAAGTCATCTTTTTTTTCAATTGTTCTTATTTCAGATCTTTTTTAATTCTGAATCTCGTACGTCTTTTGAAAAATAATGAATATTTCAGTTCTCACCCAATTCAGATATTAGATTGGGGGATCTGACGAAGGCTGTGCAAAAAAGTACACACCACTCTTCCCCTTAGAGGCTACTATGAAATGTTATTGGATATTTACCGTGACATATATGGACGGAAAGAAATAAAAGATACAGACACCCCAACACGTTAGTATGCCTCCTAAGATAGTCTTTAAAAAATATAGAAGTATAGGAGACCAACCGTCTGAGACATCGTATTTAGTTACTGTATAGCTAAAGTACATAGGCAGGTTTGTAAAATGTTCAAATTTTGAAAACGAAATTCTTCTTTCAAAAAGAAGAGAATGTAACGTACACCATTAAAAAAAATGTTAGGGAGTTAAGCATAATTTTTAGTCACCATCTCGGTTCTAACTTATTAAGCCATGTGATGTGGACGTGTGGCTGTGGTGCACTTGTGCCTAATTTTATGCATTATTTCCAAACCCCCAAAGTCCAAAGTCCAAAGTATTTATTATATATTTTATTTAGTCAAAAACAAACATGCAAGTGGTTTTTTCCAAATTAATTATTACATGCATGAATCAGAGATGGTTATAAATAGCAGCATCGTCTCTTGCATTTTCACAACAAACACATCTCTCAATTAGAATTTAAAATACATAACAATGGCGGTGTCTAAGGTGTTAGGTGCAACCTTTGTGATCATGCTCTTTCTAGGCATCACCTCGGCTGCAAGATTGCTATCAAATAATGGTGGCGGTGGCGGTGGAGGAGGCGATGGGGGCGGAAGTGGTGGTGGAAATGGTTCTGGTTATGGTTCAGGATACGGGAAAGGTGGTGGCTATGGAAGTGGTGGAGGAGGAGGAGGAGGAGGCGGAGGTGGAGGTGGACAAGGTGGTGGAAGAGGATATGGTAGTGGCTATGGATCTGGCTCAGGTCATGGAGAAGGATATGGAGGTGGCAGAGGTGGCGGAGGAGGTGGTGGACATGGTGGTGGTGGAGGATCAGGTAGTGGATATGGATCTGGCTCAGGCTATGGAGAAGGATACGGAAGTGGTAGAGGTGGTGGGGGAGGTAGTGGAGGAGGTGGTGGAGGTGGACATGGTGGTGGTGGAGGATCCGGTAATGGCTATGGATCGGGAAGTGGGTATGGGTCTGGTCACGGTTCTGGTTATGGCACCCAAGGTGGTGGTGGTGGTGGAGGAGGTGGAGGTGGAGGTGGAGGTGGCGGTGGGAATGGATCTGGATACGGATCTGGTTATGGCTCGGGCAACGGAAATGGTGGTTATGGTCGTGGAGGAGGTGGTGGTGGTGGTGGAGGTGGTGGATCTGGATCTGGATATGGTTCAGGTTATGGATCTGGTTCAGGTTATGGAAGTGGGGGGCATTCATAAGCATGCATGGTCAACTTCTCGCTTAAGAAATATTGATAACTATTTAAACTTGAATAATTATATATGAATGTTTACCATAAAGTGACCATTGATAATGTATACTCGTTTGAATTATAAATTTGGAGAATTTAAATAACTTGTTGATGAGATCAAAAGCGTCACTATTAGGGGTATAAATGCATGGGTCGGGTTTGGGTTGGCTGACTTAGACTTGGACTCGGACTTATGAAATTGGTTTGGGTCTAAGTTGGGTCCGAGTACAGAAGGAAAATATCTGGACCCAGACCCATAAAAAATCCAAGTCTAAGTCGGTCCGAATCCAAATAGAGACTTTTACATAGGTTGAAGATAATATAGGTTAAAAAAATATAATCGTAACAGCAGCTACAGACCTACAGTTGTATGATTATGAAATTTGAGTGTTGGATTGACTTGAATGTCATGGAATCTAATATGTTCAAGATTTTCAACCCACGCGTTTAGAACTTGTTAGGCAGTATGTATGAAATATTCCTAAAGTCAAAACCAGATGACAATTATTTAATTCTAACATTAATTATTTACTTTCCCAAACCAAACTCGATCAATCACTTGATTCATTGTTATAAATAGAGGCATCATCCCATGCATTCTCATAACAAAACACACATCTATATCAATTAATAATTAGCTTTCAAAAATATATAACAATGGCCGTGTCTAAGGTGTTGGGTGCAACTTTTGTGGCCATGCTCTTCTTAGGCATGACCTCTGCAGCAAGGTTGGCTCTCAAATAGTGGTGGTAGTGGTGGCGGCGGCGGAAGTGGTGGTAGTGGTGGCGGCGGCGGAAGTGGTTATGGTTCAGGATATGAATAAGGCGGTGGATATGGAAGTAGATTGAGGCGGAGGCGGACAAGGTGGTGGTAGAGGATCGGGCAGTGGCTATGAATCTGGCTCAGGTTATGGTGAAGGATATGGAAGTGGTAGAGGTGGTAGGAGAGGTAGTGGAGGAGGTGGTGGCGATGGAGGGTCTGGCAATGGTTATGGTTCAGGATATGGTTCGGGATATGGGAAAGGCGGTGGGTATGGAAGTGGAGGTGGTGGTGGTGGCGGGAATGGATCTGGATATAGGTCTGGTAGTAGATCTGGTTATAGTTCAGGTAGTGGGAATGGTGGTTATGGTAGTGGAGGAGGTGGTGGCTCTGGGATCTAGTTCTGGTTATGGAAGGGGAGGGCATCCATAGACATGGTCGATATTTAGTTTATATGAAATATTCATAATTACTGAGATTTCAATTTATACATGAAGTTTACCACAAAGTGATGGTTAATGAATGTTACAATATCTCATAAGTCATATCTATATAATTATATTATGTACAACCAATTGAAATATAAATTTGAGAAATTAATTTAAATATCATTTGAAAATATAATTGACGAGGTTGGTAAAATGGAACACGTATTCTACTATTACAATACGTATATAGTTGTAACATTGGATCGGAGTTACGAGAATTCTTCCCAAAGGAAGTCAGAGGTTGGAAAATAAATTTCAAGATTGGAGCCGTTGGTTAAGAAGAGATCTCTCTCGGAGAAGCATGAGGTACTAAGGAATTGGTATGAAAATACTTTGACGATCTAATCATTCAATAGTAAACAAATTAATTCTTTACTTTGGTTGGGCCTAGGCTATTTTCTCTTATCTGACGTAGTCGGGGCCGAGGAGACGACGATAGTATTGAGTGAAGAGGTGGCCGAGATTGGCCGGACGCAGTGGTCAGAGACGTATTTGGGGAAGAACTTAGGGTTGTGCGACTGTAGCAGTCGTTATGACCATTAGTTCGAATGTATTTAGAAAAGTTTAATTTCATTAACTTTGTATAATTAATTACAACACTAAACATATTTATTTATAGCTAATTTTACAACAGATTTAATTACAATTCTATTATCTAATGGACCAATTATACTCCGGACTCGGCCCACTTGTTTAATTAGCCCACTCGAATATAATTGAAACTTTTGCAGTCATAACCCTCGACTTCATTGAATCCTTTCTTTGAGTCATGGTCATTTTGTCTGCACAGTAAAACTTGATAACAAATTAGCAAATAGTTTTATAAATGTTGTTTATTATATTTAGGTCCTGTGAGAGTTAAGACAGATTATTTACAGACCATTTACAGATCTGTTTTAATTCCTTAAACCCTCACTTAACCTTTTAATTACATATTCTTTTGTAATTCCTTTATTTTCGGTCCTTTGAAGAATCAATGGGCTCGTTCTGGTCGACGACGATCGAGTTCTCCTCCGATGAGCGGAAACCGGAGTCTTCAATCACTAAATCTTCCTTAAATTCAATAGTTGAACAAGTTTCGATATGTTACAATATCATTGTTTTAATTTGATATCAGTAAAGAAAATTTCCACAAATACTGAATTTGTTTGTGTAAAGTCAAGATCTATTTGTGTGGTTCTTAGTTTTTCAAACAAGCTATTAAAAGTTTGCTTGAGTCCATATAGGGATTTGTTAAGTTTACATACTCTCTTGTCTCCTTTTTTGAGGAGGCCATGATGTGGTCAAATAAAATTCTTCAGTTAGCTCTTCATGCAGGAAGACATATATCAATCTGATATAGATTTCACCTCTTTTGAACCGCAACTGCAATTAATATTCTTAATTGTTGCCTTTTTGCCACCTGAGCAATTAAAAGTTTTATAAAAATCAAACTATTCTTTTTGAGAGAAACCTTTGGCTACTAGTTTGGCTTTATATCTTTCAATCTGTCCACTAGGTTTGTATTTAATTTTATATATCCACTTAAACCCTACTGATTTTCTTCCTTTGAATTAAAAAGTTGAGTAATGGAAGATTGAAACTTCCCTCTCTTTATTTTTAGCGAGGGAGGCTACACCAGCAATTTGGCGAAGATAAAAATCTGTCGCTACATCATGATTTTCACCATCGCTAAATGTCAGAAATCTATATAGATTTTCTTTATATATTGAATTCAGATTCATTTAATCACTATACACTAATTTTTATATCTGCATAAGTTCGCATCTATTGGGGAGGGGACCGCATTCGTCGAATCGATGAAATCCAAGTCCATCAGCATCGATTGGAGGTGGACGAATATTATTGAATGATCGAATTTGTTCTTGAAGTGGTGAACGACACATGCATACTCCGGCTCGAACCCGTCCACCACGGTCAGCACTATATCGGATTCTTTGAAAACTTCCTTCACAGCAACGAGGTTATCCAACAACCAACGGACATGGTCAATGTACGCCGACATAGACATCGATGATCCTTTCTTCAATGTGAGAAATTGGCACCTGAAATAGAGGACTCGTGTAGCAAAGCTTGAGGAGTACAATGTGAAGAGAGCTTTCCACACTTCAGAGGTGGAAAGACTAGCCACCTGTGGTAAAATCGTTAGGGACAAGACTCCAAAAAGCCACCCAAGAAGGAGTTGATCCTGTCTGATCAGGATCGGATCGTCACCAAGAATGATCTCGCCTTCAACGAACTTGAGCAGATCTGTGCCACGAAGAATCACGATCACTTGCACCTTCTAAGAGACAAAGTTATCTCGGTCAGAGTGACAAATTCGAGTTTCTTATTATGAAGGGAATGAGCACCGACAGTAGGATCGCGGAGTACACATCTTTGTGATAATGGAAGCGATGCGGGAGAGAAACTGGTCGACTAGGAATCGTCTGACGATGGTACCATATGAGAGAATAAGAGTAGATTGAAGATGTGGGATATCCATGGTTTTGACTACCGAGTTCTTATTCTATTTATAACAAAAGTGTCAATAATAAAGCTGAATTAGTGGGATTCCATCTTTGATGGATCCCTAAAATCGATTGATATTCCCTAAAATCAATAAATTTCTTAAATTAAATTATTTTTAAAAACAGTGTCAATAATCAATACATTTTCTAAAACAGATTATTGCTAATTTATTAGAATTTATAAATTATGATATCTATTTAGGTTGATCATTGATCCATCCTTGATTATCAATGAATGAATTTCCACTATATAATTCAATCTCTTTTGAGCTAAGAGTCTTCATCCAATTCACTCTTGAACTCAAGCTCGACCCTGGTCCGGAACAATCGTATTCAGAGTACTCCAAATTCCTAAAAAAAAATGTTGTATATAAATTAAATTGAACGCGAATGGTAATTAATAATCAAGAACACGAAGTTCAATTCTTACGAAGGTGATTGATCCCACTGGTCCCATCCTTCGGGAACAATGATGTTGGCCATTTTCGAACGATAAAATACAACTTTCGAATATGATCCCCATGCTCGTCCCAAATAGGATAGACCAGGTCCAGTCAAGTCGCAATCCTTAAACAAAAATCCATCACGATCTGTGGATTTGGCTCTTCCTTGTGCGGTTATCCAGCCTTTCGATCCTTTCTTATTAGTTGCGCTAAATATTGTATATCTCTGAACATATACATGTGTTGAAATAAACATCATATATACAAACTTAATTATAAAGTTTAACAAATCACCTCATAAATGGATTGTCCGTGACCGAAAATGTAATCGACATGACCTTCAATGTAACAATTGCTAAAATAATGGCGACCCGACCTGTCGTAAAGAGTGTCTTGGAAGCTTACAAAGCCACAATTATAGAATGATGTCATATCGCCTTTGATATCAGCTGCCACGGCTCGTTTAATCAATCCAGTCGAACTTGAGTAATCATTCTATATAATATTGAATTATTAGTAAAAGAATTAAAATTAATGCCTAAATTTATTTAAATTTGTATAATACCTTTAAAGTTATATCTTTGATTATGATATTATTTGCTTCGGAGACAAAAGTCGCACTGCCTTCCAAAGATACGTCGAGAATGACCTTTTGATATTCATCCATATCAGTAATAAATCCTTTTTCAAACCGAGTTGTTGGATTCAGATTCCATGTTTCAGCATTCATATATTTAGATTCAACTAATGTAGTTTTGTCTCTCCCTTCTCCCTCTAAAAGAATAAACCATTTATTTCTAGGGATCCTTACTTGTTCCCTATATAAATATATAAAAAAACTATCAATGAAGAAATGTCTGTCTCAAGATGATATATCAGAGTCATATAATATATCTGATCATTATTACATCGTATTTAAATTTAATGAAAATAGATATACAATAAGATTTGAACCCTAAACCATCAAAATCCTAAATTTAATGTTCCCAGCTGAGTTAATCTCCTTATTTATTGATTGAATAAGTACTATGTATGTTTGTATAAATATATAACATCAAAATCATTCAAAATAGTAAAAATAGTAAAAATTCTAAAACTCATTCAAAACCCCAAAATAAATCATTAAACAATAAAAAAACTCAAATACCAAATTTAAATCCTAAATAGATTAATAGATAGAAGACCATTTACAAACCCAAAACCTAACTTCAAAAACCCAAAACGAAATTTTAAAAACACAAATCTCAATTTTAATGAAACAAAAACCAAATTTAAAAACTACGAAAATAAGAAATGCAAGAATAGAAGAAGGAAGAAGGAGATAGGGAAATCGAAGACAACTTCTGACGACGGCTGGAGATCTAGATACAAACTATATTCTAATTAATTATATATTATATTTACCTGAAAGTTCCTTCTTGTATATGTATTTTGATCCATTGTAGATTGTCGTTTGGTATGGAATCAATAGCCGACTGCACTGTTTTGAATTGATTTTGTTCGTTTTTGCCAACTATAATTGTCTTTCTAAAATCTTTTGGTGACAAAGCAAATGAAATCGACAAAAATCCTAAAAAACCCATGATGAAATGGAAAGTTAACGTCATGATTGACTGATTTTCAAATAGTAAAATTGGTTTCGGAGATGATGAACTTGTATAACGAGGAATGACGATTTGTTTTTGAGTTATAGATAAAGTAGGCATTTATAAAAACAAATGTTATCTTTGCATCTCTAATCAAACCTGCATTTTCTTCCACTCATATTTTGTAAAGTAAAATTCACCACCACTATTTTTAGATCGTATCTAAATTAATGTTCTCTGACGATCTACTATCGATGAAGAATGACCGCACAATATAGACAGTCGGGAGTCTCCCATGAAATAAATGGATCTTAAAATAAGTCTGTATTTGGCTCGGGTTTAGCCGGATCCAGGTGACCCATAAATATGCGACCTCCTAAATAAGCGATGGGGGTAGCACATGGTTGCATGCACAAATCCCCGGAGCTACCCTACGTGCATAAGCTCCCTCAGACTGACCGTGTGAGCAGACCCCAAGATTTGTTCCCCAAATGCATAGGTCCTGGAGCTGTCCCTGCACAGGTGAAACCCGAGAAGGCGGCAGAAGAGGTTCTGAGCATGTTTCACGTCGCATGTCTTTCCAAAACCATGGATGAGTTTCTATATATGTGAGCTACCAACCTGTTTCAGAGCATGGTGTCACACGGCACAGTCGAGTAAATAGGCGTGTATCGTAACAACCCAAACCTCTGACCCCTAGGGTGGTTAGGGTGTCTCTCGACGCAGTCGATTAAATAGGCGCAGATTGCCAAAATTTAAACACCCATCGACTTTATAAAAAATGATCTAGTTATTGCCCACACCTTTATAGTTGGAGGGAGCCACCATGGATCCAGGAGTCAGGCTCGAGAATAAACAGGAGTCATGAAATTTGAACAAAGTCAAGCTCGGGAGGAAAGGAGCCAAGCTCAGGAGTCAAGTTCAAGAAAAATGAAATTTTAAAACAGAGTCAAGTTCGGAGGCAAAAGATTCAGGTTCTAGAATTATGAAGTTGAAATAGAACCAAGCTCAGGAGCAAAGGAGCCAAGCTCAAGAGATATGAAGTTCATACATAGCTATAAGCTTGTGAGCAAACAAGAGTTATGAAATGTATGATAAGAGTGAATGTTAGCCGAAATACATTAGGTGGGTTGATAGTAGGGGTGAGAACGAGGCGGGTCGGTCCCGACACGGTATCCACCCCGGTCTCAAAAACAGGGCGCGGAACGGGGCGACCCACCCCTAATTACCTACAAAAAAAAATTAAAAAAAAAATTAAAATATCCGGATGTAAGGTGTTGTGTTAATGTACGGTGGGGAGCGAGGACGAGCGCATGCTCCAAAGATGAGCATGTACTCAACCACTTCCCTCCGAAGTGGGGACTCCATCCTGCTCAGTCTGGCGGCGACGATCACAGAAGAAGAAGAACCCAATCTCACCCTTACAACAGCTATCATCCGTTGGTTCTTCTCCAGGGAACAATCCATGCTCCTCGTTAGCGACTACAGATGGAGGAGGGAGCAGACCAGATCCTCACCAGCAGACTAGATGAACTCGCCGGTGGAAGAGATGAAGAGTGATCGTCGGCAAGAGATGTGGGGATTTGGAGAGAAATTTGGGCAAAAGATCGTGGAGTTTTGGAAATAAATTTTTAGGAATTTGAGGTTTTATAAAAATACATTATTTTATAAAGGAAATTATATTTTAATTTTGTACATACATTAATGACTTAATTGGGACCTAATATATTTTTATATTATTTTAATTTTGAAAAATGGGGCGACCCGACTGGGGTTGAGCTTGCCCCGAGACCCGCCCCGGAATATGACCGGGGCAGCGGGACACGGGTCAAAAATTACAAAATAAGGGCAGAATACCCGGTTACCACTGGGGCGCGGAACGGGGCGGATCAACTCCCTTAGTTGATAGAGGTTTTTTTTGGAAAAAAACATCCATTGGATTTTATGCCCCTTATATCAATTCCCATGTAATTAATCATTGGTTGATGTGTGAAGCTTCTTAAATGCAAGAAGGAGGATTATTGAAATGATTGCTTGGGCAAAATAAACATGATTGTAATCTCTTTTGTTTGAGTATAAGTAGTAGTAGATAGATTAATTTAAGATTATTAGTAGTTAATGGTTAGTTAATAATTAGAATTAAAGATATTAAGGTTTGTAAAGATAATATTCATTCAATTAATTCAAAGTTTTACAGTGTTCTAATTAAACTTCAGATATACAAGCAAATATATAATTACATATATTTTCAAATATACAAATATAATATGGTATGTGTGTGTGTGTGTTTATTTTCCCAAATATACAAGAATTTTTGTGATCATTTTGTAATGCAACTTTTAGGGACGACGAATCCTAAAATGCTGCCTTTTGCATATTTGCATGATGATTTTGCTTTACCACCATGATAAGTAAGTTTGATGTTCTTCACCAAAATACCATTGCATGGATTTCTTTTACTACAGTCGAACTTCACGGCGACTGAACTTGCCGACGAGCCTTGAATGTCATCATATGTTATGTCTGAAACCTTAACCCCTGAATTCTGTTTAATAAACATCCAGATAAAATTAATGACTTTAAATATTTCGGGATATTTAGATGTGGGTTAGGGTTAGTGAATGTTATCATAATTGATTAATGAATTACCTGATTTGGACAATTTTTACTATGTGGGCAATAATTTTGGTTGATGACGATTGGATTCTTCACATTCTTCATAATAGACTCTTGAAAAATAACACCTCGAACAAATGCAGTGCTCGGCCTCCCCCATGTCTTGATCCTCAAACCATTTTCACTTCCTGTGAATACAGTATTCTTCACTGTTACATTTTCCACTCCTTTCTCGTTGTAGGTTTTTCCAATGCTTCCAATGCTTATCCCATGCCCAGGACCACAAGCGATGTGTTCCGCCCAGACATTCCTTGCTCCCGCACTTATGGAGATGCAATCGTCTCCTGTCTTTATGTTTGCATTACGGATGGTGACATCAGAGGATCCTTGCACACTGATTCCATCGGTATTGGGACTATCGCCTGGTGCTATCACAGTCACTCCTTTTAACATCGCTCTTTCAGAAGAACGAATCACGATATGGAATTGCTTGCTGTTTTTCGATGTTAGACCATTAACCACGATGTTCTTTGAATTATCAAATAATAAATTCTGCACAGACAAATTAAATTAATGAATTAACATGCATATATACATGCATAGGTATCTCGTTATGATTATATGCAGTACGGGAAAACAAGCCAAAAGCCACGGAAAAAAGTGACAAATTTTTTGTCGCATTTAAATGAGGCCAAAAGGGACGGAATTTCTGTCGCTTTTGATCAATTTCCATCACACAAAAAAAAGTGACGAATGATACGGAAACCCTATATATATATATACCTTCCATCCAGTTGGACATTTCTGATTTGATTCCTTGCATTTCCATAGTGCTTCTCCTTGACCGTCTAAGGTTCCTCCTTGGATGGACACTCCATCGACTTGATAAAAAACGATCCATTCATCGCCCGCACCTTTATAGTTGGAGGGAGCCACCAGAGATCCATCTATCTGAATTATAATGTTGGTATTCTTGCACGGTCCTTGGAACTTGACATGTCCGATCGAGAATTTTCCTTTGGGAATATATATGGTTGCACCATTAATGGAAGAAGCACATGCCAAGGACCATGCTTGGAGCAATGCGTTGGTCGAGTCAGTTTGGCGCCCATTATCAGACAACTTTGCGCCGAAGTCCATGATATTGTAGTCGGCAATAGTGCCTATTGTGAAATAAAATATTAGTAAGAGGATGGAGAGGAGTGCATATTTAGCCATGAGTGGATGGATTGATGAATGTATGAATGAATGAAAATGGTTATTTGAGGATGTTATTTATATTACTTATGGAAGAGAGATTTGATATGATTTGATTTGATTTTCCAACGTTAAAGAATTTGAAACGATGAGATTAAGGATGGAAGGATAAATGATCAATAATAACTTTGGGTTTTCCTCAATTGAATAAACATGGGTGAATTCCATCTGAATTAGCATATGTGAATTTGGATCGAAGGGTGTTTTTTTAAAGAGTTGAAAGAAGTTCCATCTGAATTAGCTTACGTGGATGTTGATTTAAGGATGTTTTTTAAAGAGTTGAAAGAGTTTCATCTGATAATATTAGTTACATGAATATTTGAGTCTTTGGTCAAATGAAAATCGGGCAAGAATCAATAATTTCAACCCATGAATTGAATGGAGTTACTTGATTTAAGGAAGAAAGCCATGCAAGGTGTCGGGTCGGCAGTGATGGATAATAAAAATAACAAAAATGTGGGTCGACGTTAAATTCAATTCATGCACATTAAATTCCGGAACTTTTCATTTCAAGAGTTATCTCATTTGGTATTGACATTAAAAATAGGTTTTAATATCGCCAGCAAAATATCAATTCGGATTCGGATACTGAAAATTATCCAGACAAATTCAGATATCTACAATATCCTCCGTTAAAATTCGAATTCGGTTGATAATTTCGAATACAAATAAATATAAATTAACTTTCAAATATTCAGATTTTATGATAATTAATTGACTATTAATTAACTTTGTTAAACGTGATTTTATACTTTTTATAATTTTATTTTAAGATTTTTTAAAAAAATTATAAAAAGTTATCCGATTTTCCGGATATCCGAAAATTAATTCAGATTCGAATTTTTTTATCGTCTGAAATCCTATCAATAGTGTATTATAAATAGTGTTCATATTACAAATTAATATACACGGTTGTTGGTTCATTTTCCCAGCTAGCTTTAACTGTATCTCTCTTCAATCTATTTATTGTTCATTGTTATCATCTCCATTCTATCAAACCTGACATTTAAAATAAAGCTTTCACCCAATTCTTCGACCTATCTTTCACAAAACTAGCCTAAAATGTATCATCTAGATTCTGAACTTCTGTCAAGGTGCATGTTGAGAAGAGCCTTCATTTGGAGAACCAAGAATTGAAATATCAGGCACCTCATCTATGTTTTCAGAAGGCTGACATATAACACAGAGAAATTAGAATTAAAGAAGAAAGATAATAAACTTTACAGGAAAAATTGTTGATGTTTTAAGTCAAATAATAATTCTATAAAATATACAGACTTGAAGAAGGAAAATAAAATCGTAAAATACAAAGAAAATAAAATAAAGTTAATGATTCAAATTAAAATATGATATTGTGGACTTGTTTCTGAAGAAATGTTTTAGAATAAAATAGAAGAATATAAAAAAAAAATAGAAGAAGAAAATATAAATGTTGATCGTAACAAGAAAAAATAGAATAGGAGAAAATATTTTCAAATTTGAACAAAAACTGGCAATTTATAATTTTATCCAATTAAAACTGATTTCATTATTTAACTAAAGAATCTTGGGAATCAAAGAAAAAATTATAGGAAAGGGAAATCATGATAAGAAAAAATTGAGTTGAAGAAATGTTTTGGTCATCTTGGGAAAGAAAAGAATGGGAAATAAATTTTTTTTAAATGGAAATTATTACCTGGAATACTTCTAGAAAACACCAAATCAAAAAATCAACGATCATAACCAAGCAAAAAAGTTTACCGGCCCAAGCACCACAATTTAAGTACCTGAAAGATGTAATTCTTATTACTTTAAAAAAGAATGACGTAAAGGCTAAATACCGATTATGTGGAAACAAACAATAATTACAAATGGCAATAACATACGCAGATTTTGTTAGAAATTTATGCCGTAATTTAAAAGGCAAGAATTTGAAATGATATTATTTTACAAGAGTAAATAACAGTGGAGCACTGTCAAAGATAGAGCTATGTTCCAAAGATCACCCTCCCTATCTTGATTTTCCCACCATATTATTTTTAATCGATCAAATAAAGAAAAGAAAAAGGGATTAAGATAATACGATGTTTTTATAATCATCACATCAAGAAGATAAATAAAAGCTTCTAATGTCACATCAAATGCAATCCCTAAATTTCAAATATCTAAAATCCTTTAAATTTTCAAACCAAAAAGTATAAAAAATAAAACATAAAGAACGAATCAAAAAATGCACCTGGTAAGCCGTTCCGAAAGGTTTTCATTCGAACATCTCAGAGCGCGATCATATACTATTTCTGTTCTTCTGGCTACATCGTGCCAACTATACATGTTTTTCATCTGAGTTCATAATTTGATGCAATCAGAAATCCAACTAAATATCACAAAAGAATCATAAATAAGCACAGGTTCACTGCAATATGTCTAAAATGAAAGACATTTAAAAATCGTCTTACACGAAGATGCATTGCATGTGGGTCGATATTAGGAAGCATGGCTATCGCTATTTCGATTGCACATACCATATTGATAGGATTTGGTTCCGACAACACAACTATATCATCTGGTAAAACCTAGTGTGCATACAAAAAAGTGTTTAATATTTCGAGTCAGTCTTAAATAGAATAAGAAAAATGATAACTATTAATTTAATAAGAGATTCCAAAATCAGGTCCCTTTCACAGCAATTGATAGGCTCTTGGAATAAAGCACGACTTCCTATCATTCTCAGAACTAACCACCACCACTTTCTATTCTACATAAATAACTTGAAGGAAAGAATGAGGAAAATGCAAATACCTCTGGAACTCCTCCCACTCTTGTGCTGACAGTGAGTAACCCACAACTAGCAGCCTCCAGTATAGCTATGCAAAAAGCTTCTGTAAGAGAACTGCAATAAGAGCTATCAATAGAAACCATTGAAATTTGAAACGATGTACATAATTATCCAGAAACCAATGCACATAACCACATAGTAATTCAAAAATCTACTTACATAGATCATAGAAAATCATGTACATCAATATTGACACAAACTATCGGTCACAATTGCTATATGGTAAAACCATAGTTTCAAATTAGAAAAAGCGCTCACAATTTCCAATTAACGCTTTTTTAGAAAATTGCATATATATCCCTGTATTATTTTTTTTCAAATCCCATAATTTTTTTTTTCAAATATATACCCCTGTTATATATATTTATAGGTGTAATATAACATTTATTACAGTAAACATGTAATATTTATAGGTGTAATATAACTTATATTACACGTTTACCAGTAAACATTTATATGTGTCTAATTTGGGAAGACAAACCAACCAGGTGTCTAATTTGGAAAGACACCTGGCCAGACAGGTGCTAGACCATGAGAAACTTCCAGCAGCTATAAAAGAGGAAGAAATTTGTGGTGATACAGAATTATATCACCACATTAAACATTTATATGTGTAATAACATTTGTTATTACACATAGATGAACAACATCAGTTTGCTTCTACTGCAGCTTACAGATCCTTCTCCTCCTTCCTTCTCCAAGCTTCTACTGCCCGGTGATGGGTAGAAACCCACTAACCCGACCCAACCTGACCCACTCACCCGCTTAAAAAAAGCGATTTGGAAAGCGCTCCTCCAGGAGCGCTTTTCCGCTTTAAACGTCGCTTTTTAATCTATGGGTAAAACCCCACCTTATTTGGGTGATCGTGTAACCTAACATCATTAGATTGCTATTTTATACAAATTATAGGGAAACCAAATGTAATTGCACATTTGTACTGTACAACCGTATCTGAAATTACCATACATGTTCAGATGTGGCTGCCTATATTTTGCATATACAACACAACCACATCTAATTTTTAGTGTATAGGGAAAATTTCAGATGTCATGCAAGTGTCAAGTGTGCAACTATATCACCGAACACATAGATGTCAAAAACATTTAAACATGAACAAAAAAATACAAGTAGATGCGTAAAATATGTTCATAATAGTATGGATGATGTCATTGGACCACATATGTATACATGAAATTATTAATAAATTATAAAATTACCAGAAAATATATTACCTATTCAAAAATATATGACCAGAGATCAACACAGAACGCACTTGTGCATGAGGAACAGCACCTAACATCTCTACTCTATCCTGGAGAGAGTGTTTTTCCCTCATTTCTTCCAACCGCACGCGCTTTGGACCATCTCCTCCAACGATGAAACGAACCTTATGAAAGCCAAATTGTTTACAAATTATGTCAAAAATGGCTGTCTCCTCCTAATAGATGTATAGATGTAACAGACTGGAGCTTAATGAAACTGTAGAATTAAGAATGGACAATAGGCGTTATTCATTACCCAATTGGGTTTATATAGTACAAGTCCTCTCCATGATCTTAGAATGTGGAGAATATTAGTGATATAAACATGTCAATTGTTTGTAATTGTCTGTAATTACATTTTAATCATTGTTCTTAGCTGTAATTAGTTAGTGTGAGTATTTTATGAATTGAGACTTAACTGAATCAGTTAGACATTCAGTCAAGTTCTCATTCAATCATTCTAACCCCAAGTGTATATAAACATATCTAATATATGTTTAGAGGGGTCGATCATTTGATTCCCCCACCTTTAATTCTGTTGTGCTCTCACTTATATGGTATCAGTTGTTAGATCTTGGGTAGAAAGTGTTGTTAGATCGATCGCTCCTTGTGGTTGTTTGATACAGAGCATCAAAGAGATATAACCAGTGAGACTAGCATGCATTCCAAACATATTGGAATGAGTATTTTACAAAAGAAGAGTGATGGGCCTGACCAATTCTGCATATATCAGATGTGATATAGATGTGGTCCCACTCTCATTCACCTGGTAAGTATCTATTTTTTTGTTCTTTGCCTCCTTTTGTATTAATCTACTCAAGACATCCATCTCCATATTTAATAGGATGGGAGATAGAGGATAACCTTGTCTAATTTCCCTCTGAGTTTTCAAAAGAGGAGTTAGAAAGTTCCTTCCACTAATACTAAGAAGGATTTTGTATTACTGCATAAATTATTATTTTCTTAATTTGATATATTGACTATAATGAAGTATTACTGTATGAACTATTTGATTTGGAGTTTTTATAGATATTTATACATTAATATATAGATTCCTGATATTTTAGAATATTTACAAAAATACCACTGACATGCCTGAACGAGCATATGCCCCAATGCAATGAGGCCTGAGGGTGCTTCCACACAGAGCATTGGGGCAGTTTACATTGGTAGAATATCCTATATTTCTGCCTACCAATTTGCAATCCAAGATTCAAACCTAGTTGACTTTGAATTAACATGTGGAATATTTCCACAATATAATGTACAACAATGAGCATAGACACAGCTCAGGTATCAAGGCAGAAAAAGTTCACAGTCGATGTGCTGGCGTGTTGTAGGGATGTAGCTATAATATTTATTGATAAAGAACAAAATTAGTTCATAAGAAGAACATCCAAGTATGAACTATGAAGTATGGAGTATGGTGTATGGCATATGGAGTATGAAGTATGATATATGGCATATGGAGTATGAAGTAAGGCTTATGGAGTATGAAAATGCCTTATAACTTACATTTGGAAATTTATGACAGACTTCTGGAATTAGTTCAACAAGAAGATCGGCACCTTTCCTGTAAACCAACCTACTGATTATAACTATAATGATCTCATCTGAGCTAAGCCTATCTTTTGCAGGAGTGAACATTGCAGTATCCACAGCATTAGGAATTACAAAAACCTTCTCTGGTGGTATCCCTGACCTCAAGACCGTATTTTCCTTACTCGTGTGAGATACACATATTGCCTGGTTCACATCGGCTAAAGTAAATTGGAGTACCTTATTCATGTGAATGCTGCCAATGTCAGCAAATCCATAAAGAGAGTGATCTGTGAAAACAACTTTGTAACCCATGGTCCTTCCATGCATAAGAGCTTCGTGACAAAGAGTTGAAAAAGCTTGGTGCCCATGAACAACAGTTATTCTTTCTCGAATGAGGATCGTTCTTATGATTGGAAGTGTTCCGTAAAATGTAGGTAGTGTATTCTGCATAACAAATGGCTTCCATGGTATATAATAAACCTTCAATCCACCGGTCATGTACCGAACCCCCGTACGTTTTCCATACGCATGTGTCATCACCACGACCTAAACAAAAATTATTTTCAACAACAACCCAAAATGAGATAATTCGTGAATTCCAAAAAGAAATAGCTCAAGTATCTTCATATTCAACATCAGAATTATTTGACTGATTCATTCATATTGCAATAACTGCATCTGTTATCATTTATATTTAAAAACGTTGTATACCTTGTGGCCAAGCTTTAGAAGACATTGTGACAGTGAATATATATGATTCTCCACTCCACCAAAATTAGGGTAGAAGAAATCAGACACCATCAAGATCCTATGTCTCCTTTGTTCATCCATTGTAAAAATACCAATGTTGTATTGTACCTACATTCGAAATCCATAAAAAAGAATTACATTAGCATACCAATTAAAATCTCTTTTTTTACCTGGAAACGTGATCAATTCTAGCTCTAAAAACTCACAATATGTTACAGAACAATAAAAAAAAAATTATAAAAATAAATAAACACTTGTTGCCACAAGAAACATGCTCGATTAGTGATTTGTTCAAAAAAGAGTATATGGAAATAAACCTTTTTTTTAAGAGAGAAAACCAAAATAGGTTCTGATCGAAGCATTCTTTCGTACTAATTTTTTTCAAAGTTTTGTCAAAAAAAGAAGGAAAATCAAAATCAAAAAATGTATCATCGGTAACTATTCTTCGTATTGCAGGATCTACACTTGTGATCAAATATTGGATTATCAGTAAAAATCAAAGTTTTCAAGGAAGCATTCTTCGTAGTGCAGGATCTACAGTTGTACTACAAGTCTATAACACTGCATAAAATCCAAGAATGAATTATCAGTAAATTGTTACAGGGAACGATTTCTAGAAAGTGGGGGCAGGAGAATTTCACTGATTTTATTCCTAAACAATGCATAAACCATTCAAAACACCCAATCAAAACAGTAGACACATAAACAACAAGGTACCACAAGGATCCTTAATGGGAAAACCCACCAGACAGCGATCAATTTAGAAGTCGCTGGATATCAGCAATGGAGGAACCCTAGACGGCCAAACTGACTGAGAAAGGGGGGAAATTAGTTAATCGGGTTAGACCCAAATTCTAGGCCCCAACACTGGCCTGGTCTCAAGTCTAACTTCAATTTTCTGAATCTTATTTAATTTCAAAATGAGCCTGCATAATATCTATAAAAAAAAATTCGAATTTGCATAAATTTTCGGATCTTTTACGATGATTTTTTTATAAAATATTTAAAAAAATTTAAAATAAAATTATAAAAGTATAAAATCATTTTTAATAAAGTTAATTAATAGTCAATTAATCAAATTATAATCCGAAAGACAATTTATATTTATTCGAATATCCGAATCCGAAATTATCAATCGAATTCGGATTTTAACGACGGATATTGCAGATATCCAAATCCGTCTGGATATTTTTCGGATATCATTTTTGGTATCCGAATCCGGATTTTAATATACGTATTTGAATTCGAAAACGGATACAAATACGAATTTCGGTATACCATTTACAAGCTTAGACGGCTGAAGATTTTTGTTGTCATAATTTTTTACATATTTCATTTTTGTATAATTGGTAAAACTCAATAAATCTTTCGCTCAGACCACCAGAAACGGTTCTTAAAGAGGTTTTAAATAATATCAAAAACTCTTTCAGACCAGAGAGCTTCAAAAAGAGTTGTTGTCACTCTTTGAGACCTAGTACGATACAGATGTGGGAGACCAACCTTCAAAAGTTTAGACGGCTGAAGATTTTTGTTGTCATAATTTTTTACATATTTCATTTTTGTATAATTGGTAAAACTCAATAAATCTTTCGCTCAGACCACCAGAAACGGTTCTTAAAGAGGTTTTAAATAATATCAACAACTCTTTCAGACCAGAGAGTTTCAAAAAGAGTTGTTGTCACTCTTTGAAACCTAGTACGATACAGATGTGGGAGACCAACCTTCAAAAGCAGATAACCTAACTTCTATACTAGACAATATGGTTGTGTGGAAAGTGTTAAAATGAGATTTGCTCTCATTTCCATATATATATCTATATTTTATATTTTATTGCTAATTTTCATTATATCATGGCAACGTTTCTCATTTTTATAAATGAAAAATTTACCTGTTTAAAAAAAAAACTCAATAAATCATAATTCATAAATCCTATCATTGAAGATTAATCCCACAATAGAAATCTGCACTACTCTCCCATTCTTAGAGCTTCATCTTCTTTCGACTAAAACTCTGCAACTCGCAACCAGGTCGTCGGAGTAAAATCAGCATCTTCGACGACCACCACTATAAATGTACTTGTTTAATCTGCTCCACCATGAACGTCGATATTAATCATTTATATCTAATATATTAATTTTTAGATCCGATCGGGTGGAGTGCCGAAGTAAGTTTCAAACCGATCACCACCACACCACCGTCATGGAAACTTTCGGTCAGCTTACCGTTCTAAAACTATCGGTCACCACCTAAAATTATTTAAAAACAGTAAACGATTACAATCACACGACTGGCTGGACACGTGGGACATTGGATCTATATGAAGCTTATCTTAACATAGTGATCCGATCAGTCGGGTGGAGAGCCGGAGTAAGTTTCACACCTACCACCACCACATCCACCGTCATGGAACCTTCCGGTACCAATTTGTTCTGGTTATGTATTCTCGTGTTGATCATCACTCTGCTTCTCATATCACGAAGAAGATCAAAGAAAACCATTAATCTTCCACCAAGTCCGACGAGACTCCCGTTCATAGGCCATCTCCACCATATCTTGTTCTCCATCCCACAAATTGCCTTCCACCGACTCTCACTCCGTTACGGTCCACTCATATTTCTCCAGCTAGGAACCCTTCCGGCTATAGTGATCTCCTCGGCCGAAATCCTCCGAGAAGTGTTGAGGACCCATGACGTTATTTTCTCAAATAAGCCGGTGATGACCGCCACTTTGAAGTTGTCTTATGGTGGGAAAGATATGGCAGCGTCACAGTACAACGATCCGTGGAGACAGATGAAGAAAGTTACCATGTTGGGGTTTCTTAGTATGCGAAGAATCATGCTGGGGAAATCTATCAGAGTCGCCGAGATCAGTACAGTTTTAGAGACCATAACTCGACACATCCCCGATGATCGGCACTCCAAGTCGTCGTCGACCAAGGGGTTCAATTTCAGCGAGATGATGAACGAGCTTACAAACCAGATCGTATGTCGTATCGCGTTTGGAATAAAGAATGACAAAAAACATTACCAGAACAGCAGACTTTACAAGTTGCTCAGGGAATCGCAGCGGCTGATGGGTGGGTTCTTCGTCGGAGATTACTTCCCGTGGTTAAAATGGGTTCATGTCCTCACCGGACAACGAAGAAGATTGGAAAATAACTTCAAGGAGTTAGACGAATACTACACCAAGTTCATATCCCATCACATCGACGATTTGAATTCATTAGATAATCAGATCAATGATGTAGACTACGATCTACTCCACACCGTGCTTCAACTCCGGGATGGATCCGGTGAGGCCAACATTTTCAACGATATGGAATATGTCAAGGGACTTATGACGGTGAGATATTTGATTTCCTTCTTCGTCTGTTTTTCTCGTTGGTCTGATATTTAGATTGAACCATGCAGGATATATTCATCGGAGGAACAGATGCATTGGCATCAACTTTAGATTGGACCATGTCGGAGCTCCTTCGCCATCCTACATCCATGGCCAAAGTTCAACACGAAGTTCGCACAGTGGTAGGTGGAATAAGAAACAAGTTGGTAGAAGAAACCGACCTTCCAAAATTACGCTACCTAAAGCAGGTCATCAAAGAAACACTCCGACTACGTCCTCCGGCGCCGTTGATCATACGATCCAGTATTTCCTCAGCATGCAAGTTTTTCGACTACGATATTCCACCCACTACCAGAATCTACATCAATGTGCAATCAATAGGATTAAACCCCAACCAATGGGAGGACCCAAATGAGTTCCGACCGGAGAGATTCGTCGGTGATGAGGCGACGGGGTATAAAGTCGGAGTTGATTTTGACGTTCTTACGTTCGGAATGGGAAGGAGAAGCTGTCCGGCGATTAACTTCTCGATGGTGGTGTTGGAGCTTACTTTGGCCAATCTGTTTTGTTTCTTTGACTGGAGACTGCCGGACGGAATGGAAGCTGATGATCTGGATATGGAGAAGACTATAGGTTTCACTGTTAATAGAAATGTTCCTCTCTGGTTGGTGCCTCTTCCACCGTCTCTTACTGATGAACTTGTAACAGATTGAACCTTGTTCTTGCGGCTCGGCTTAAGGAGGAACTGAAATTGGAAGCAAACTACTAAAAGATTATGTCTATTATTGATTAGTTAGTAGTTATCAAGGTTAATTAGTAGTTACAATATTGTAATTCCACTTGCCACGATGTTATCAAGATTTTTGTCCGTTGCGCTCTCCGTTCTCAGTTCTCATCGTGGCATTCCGTTACAGAACTCAATTGATCAGAATTCAGGTCGGTCGACCAAATATTAGATTCTTTGTATCATTAATTAGGAGTTTCTGTATAGTTTTCACAAGTACAGTTAGATATCGGCGGTCTTGTGAGGGCAAGCTGGTGTCGTCGAGTCCGACGAGCTCCTCGTCATTGATGTTCAATTCGACCCGAATAATCGTCGAGTCTGGCGAGCTCCCAGATGTGTAAGGATCGATAAAAAGTTAATTACGTTTTAATGAGGGTAAACTTCGTCACTGCTATGCAAAGCAGTGTCATATAATTGTGTTGTGTCAATTTACATTTCGTGCAATCGTGTCGTGTTTTTAAAGACAAACACTAAACCGACACTATTATTAATCGTGTCGTGTCATATTTTTTTACGAATCGTATCTATCATCGCATCCCTAACATGAGGTGCGGGGGCAGAGATTCTCGAGATTTACGTTTGGTGGATTTTCGACGAAAATGGTGAGATTCTCAGATGTAGAATAATGAATTTCAAAATATCCGACGTTGGATAAAGAATTTATAGACCTGATCGTGGAACCGCATTGGGCGTGGATATTTACACTTATTGCAATATTTACCAGCTAAGTGGAAGAGTGCCACAGTTCTGGTAAATAGGGCGTCAACTAAAACTTGTCTTGATGAGCCTGGACAATTCATTAACGAACCGAGCTCGACCAAACCAGGCTTGACGAGCTCGAGTTTGAATCCGAGCCTGGACAATTCCTTAACGAGTCGAGCCTGAGTTCGGCCAAACCAGGCTTGGGTTCGGACTTGGGCTCTGACGTCAAAAGTTTTTCCATTCTATTGCAATTTGTAAAATTTAAATTTCTTTTTGTATATGCCTGTTCAGTTAAATTAAAGAAATATCAGGTGCAAAAAAGAAATAAAGTGGGTAAAATATCCGGATCAACTACTAGTCTCCTACTGTCAGTCTGCCAGTTCTCGCTCGGGAGTCTCCGGGAACACCGAAGATCTTCAATCTTCAATCTTCATCCTCCTCAAACCCTAGATAAAACCTCCGATCCCAAATCCTAATTCTCCCCTCTATCCATGAATTTAACGATGGAATCCGTCATTTGTCGTTACTCCCTTCACTCATCCACATGCAGTCCTCCATTTCGTTTCCTCACATCCTCTCGAATTTCAGTCTTAGCTTCTTCCCCTCTCGGGTTCAATTATCATTCAAAGCTCCGGTCTTACAGATTTTTTAAGAAATTCTACCACCGGACGCTCAATCCCTGCA
The DNA here is from genome assembly GCA_001185155.1 of Zostera marina. NCBI lineage: Eukaryota > Viridiplantae > Streptophyta > Magnoliopsida > Alismatales > Zosteraceae > Zostera > Zostera marina. Next base: position 206,840 of record LFYR01000811.1, read on the forward strand.
CCGCGAGTCATCGGTTCGTGGCCAGTGGTGTTGGCTTTGGGGAACTGAATGCCGATCGAGTTGAGACGGTTGTTGAGAAGAGGGTAGGGGATATGAAAGGTTTGGTTCTGAAGATTTTTTTGGGAATGGTTGGGGTTTATTTTGTGTCAAGGTGTCATTTTCGTGCGGTTCTTGCCGTGGAAGCACTGGAGAAGATAGGAGATAACCCCGGGGGAGGTTTGGTATTTTCAAAAGAGAGTTGGATGAAGGTTCTACAAGTTTTGTACTGTTTCAAGGAACAAGGGTTGATTCTTGCTGGTTTGCTAGGCTTGTCGGCATTTTTTTCCATGGCTGAGACCTCAATTACCACACTCTGGCCGTGGAAGGTATGCTTCTAATTACAATGCAGGTTTAATTTGATGGAAGAAATGTCGAAATTCTACCTAATTCACAATTTGTTTAATTGTTTCCCATATAATTGATGAATAAAATTTAATTGGATACAATTCAGGTTCGTGAACTAGCAGAGAAGGAAACAGAAAATGGTGTGTTTAGATTACTTCGTAGTGATGTCAATCGTTTTCTGACGACCATTCTGATTGGAACGACGTATGGTTCTTTTTGTTTCTTCTTATTCTATGCATTTTATTGATTGTGATTTTTCTTAAAATATTTGTGTTTCTTAATAGTTTTTTTTGGGTGTATCTAGTATTGTTAATATAGGTGCTACTGCTCTCGTTACAGAAGCAGCCACCACTATATTTGGTGAAGCTGGCATTAGTGCAGCTACAGGAGTTATGACGGTAATTCTTCATTTTGGTCTCTCTCAATTGATATTAACCGAGTAGAGTCCTCAACCCCGATGTTAAGTGTTGAAATTTGAAACCAATCCTCATAGGCATTGTTTTCGATGGTTATGCCTCATTGCTTAATACATGAGGTTGGAAGTTCAAAGTTCTAATCTCATAGACACAACAATTTGGCTTGTTATATATTACATGAACTTTGAGCTTTGAATGCCATTCAAGGGTTTCCTCCTTCCGCCATTGTTTAGTTATCAACTTGTTTGCTTTGGTTGAGGCGAAGAATTAATAAATTTCAAGATTATAATTAAAATATCTTTTGATATTGTTTCATAAAAAGCGGAAATTAATACCATTTAATTTTACTTCTTGAAAGAAAGTTCAATCAAATACTATATTTCAATTTCGATGCAATATGAATAATATGATGGGTCATTTTTTTTTAATTACTTCAATCAATCTTTTACAAGCGTTCATGCAATGGAGCTGGTCGCATGACCCTCTGGTGTGCCTAGGTGCTCACATGAAAAAATGAAAGGGCCCTTGCCCAGGATTACAATATATACATAAAATAAAAAGAAAGACAACCGCCTTTATAGACAAGCACTGTTTGTGTAACAGGTTGTGCCCTCTTGGGGTAGCAATAAAGAAAAACATGAGCAGTACACAAATAGATCACCCAGAGAAGAACACAATGCATCATAGGATAAAGTTATGAGTCTATCCAATGCCTCATTGCATTCCCTTCAGCCAAACCCAGATCAGGTGGATTCGTTTTAACCTCAAAATAAATTTTAGAGTCCCTTATTACCTCAGCTATAACAATATTCTGAGATTTAAAGTTGTCAGTTTTCCACATTATATTCCTCTTCTGCCACATGTGCCATGTAATGCCTCCAATTAACGTCCAAAGTAACCTCCAACAGTTTGAGCCAGATTTTAGAGATTGGATACAATCTAACACATCCCCCAATCTAATGTCCCCAACTTGTGGTACCTGCAAATTCATTTCCTCCATACAATATGGTTGGTATTTTCAGAGCAAGCTATAAAAATGTGTCTAGAAAATGGGCAGTTTAAAAAGATATAGCCAATGGTTTCAGGCTTTTGTTTATAGAGGATACAAAGGCTAGGAGCAGGAATTCCCTATAATCTGAGGGTGGTGAAGGATGGAAGGTGTCCCCACCTCAACCTCCATAGGAAAACTGAGTATTTGGTGGGTTTTTTGGACCAGATACCTTTAGCTAGGGGATTAGGTTGCCTAGGAGTTGCTAGTGCTTCACATAACCTTTGTAAGGAGCCACCCCTTTTCAACCCAGTAAGACTTAAGTTGAAATTAGTCAAATTACTACCACAACCCATTAACCTATTAATGTCAGTTTTGCATTTAAGGATGTTTTTCCACATAATGGAATCCCTAGAAGGGGAGACTTGGATATCCCCCAGACTCCTACCCTTGATATATTTATCCTTAATCCAAAGGGATAGGATGGATTCACTGTTGGACCAGAAGTAGTGAGTTCTTTTATGTTGGAGGCATACGTAGAGGCTTCAAAGTTCCTGACCCTTAATCCTCCTACTATTTTGGGTAGGACCATTCTATACCAAGGGGAGGATTTTTTACCATGAAAAAGCTTGATTTCAAATACTACCTTAATATTTATACTTTTCTTTTGTTTTCTAAAGGATTTTCTTCTTCTTTTATACAAAAATCCAAAAACAACAAAGTTATATAATTTTTTTTGATAGAAGTAATTTTTTTTCATTAATAAAATGGACAATGTCCATAATCCATATACATCGAAGATAAAAGAAGAATAGATGGGGATGAGGCGATGAGCTAGGCTCATTGACAATTTCCTATATAGCATTAACCATTAATAAGTAACAACTAGTGATATAATAACTAGCTTTGTTACCTCAGGAGGTTGGTCTCCCATAGATGCATAGTAGTTTTCTCCAATTGGGAGCAACAACCCTTTTTGAAATCCTTTGATTTGAAGGAAAGACCGATGTCCTTGGTGATTTCCCTAATGAGAACTTTTGAAGGCCTTAGGGTGTGTTGCTTGAGTCTGTTGTTTCTTTCAATTCATAACTCATAAGTGCCAAGCAATGCACCCTATGGAGTTCCATAGTAAGCCTCAAAGGGGTGACTTGTGATCAAGGTTTGAGTTGCGTTATAGCTATAGGGTGATTTGTGATCAATGCTTGTAAGCCAAGCATTGTGCCGGCTATCCACGGTCCCACGCTATGGGGATATAGCTATAGTACCTAGTATATTTTTGAAAATTTTCAGATATATGACATACATACAATCAATTAACTATTAAACCTGTATTATGTAATCAATATTTAATAGTCAAACTCTAAATGTCCTATAGATGCAAATTTATTATTCTTTCGGGGAGCCTCCTGGACGTTTGTCGGAAGCTGTTCGATAACCATTGGAGGTGCTGAATGGTGGCTGGAAGTGCTGGATCGGTGATAGGGAGAGGGAAAGCGGAGAAATCGTGAGATCTGAAAGAAAAATCACGATTTCTCTCCTCTTAATCCTATTTAAACTATTGTTCCCACTATGCGGCCGCATACCGCATAGTACTGTTCCATACAGAGGGAAATATAGTGTGAAATTCATCAAGACACCTTTGTTTGGGACGAAGCGGCTCCATCGCAGATGGATTGATCGGTAGAAATGTAGCATGTCATAAGCTGGATATGAAAGCAAATGCATCTGGAGTAAGGCAAAAGCGCTGGGTCCAACCGTGGAAAGAAGGGATGCTGCCAAAGATGAAGAGTTGAAAACCTACTACAGACCGAGCATATTCACAAAGTTAAGTATCCTGGATGGCTGACGAATCCAGTAATGGTCAAAAAACCCAATTGGAAGTGGAGAATGTGCGTGGATTTCACACATCTGAACAAAGTCTGTCCCAATAATAGTTATTTAATACCGTCAATCGATGAATTAGTTGACGACGCATCAGGAAATAAAATCTCGACAATGATGGATGCACACTTTAGATATATTCAGATCCTCATGGGGGAAAGATTAAGAGAAAACGTCGTTCGTAACTGACTTGGGAACCTTTTGCTACCGAGTAGTGTCATCCAGACTGCGAAATTTGAGAACAACAATTCAAAGAATGATAGATAAGGTTTTTTGGGAACATAACAAATGGAATGTGCTGGTATACAACTATACATAGATGACATACTGGTGAAATCAATATACCTGGTGGATCATTCAAAAAACTTAAAAGAAACCCCAGATATAGTAAGAGTATACGGGATGAGACTGAATTCGATCAAGCATCGGAGTACATGAAGGGGAAGTTTTTGGGTTTTTATGTTGGAAAAGAGGGGATCCGACCTAATCCTGAAAAGGTGGAAGCCATTATCAATACAACACCGCCTAGAACTATTCGAGAACTACATAAGCTAAAATGGAAGATCAACGCCCTCAGTCACTTTATATCAAAGAATGCAGAAAAAGGTCAAGTCATTCTTCCAGTTGTTTACAACCACAATATTTTTTTGTGAAAGAATTGAGAAATGAAGAGATGGGACTAGCTTTAGTAGCGAAACAACATGGAAAATAAGTGATCAAAACTCTTTCTTTTGAAATTCAATCAGTTTTAGATGAGTTTGCTTTTGTGACTAAAGATAAAACATAATCATCCTTACCTCCCAGCAGAGCAATTGATCATAGGTTTGATCACTCTTGGATTTGTTTCTTAAAAACTCCTTATGAAAATTAGCCACCATGTTCACACCCACACTATCAGTGCCTGTATCATGATAGGAGACCTCATTGAATCTTGTCAGAAATTCACTCACAAGTCCTCACCTTTGGGTTTGCTCTGGAATTTCATTGGTTGTATGGCTTGACACATCTGGTCTGAAAGGAACAGAAAGTTCAAGCAAAACACTCGGCTACTTGAAGTTCTTACCATGACCATATCATCCAGGACGTGAGCCTTTTCTTCAAATCTGAGTATTTTAGGAAAGAGTAGACTGTTGTTCCCCAATTGAAGGATACTATAACTATGCTAAATTGGGAGACCAACCTTCTAAGGTTATTCAACTAATTACTCTATCATTAGTTGAAAGTCTGTATAGGTTGATGAGCTTAAGCTTATCTCCCTATGTTATTTTTATTTTATCTTTCTTCACTTTTACTTCGGGCATTGCCCATCAGTTTTATAATGAAAAAATTTAATTCTATAAAAAAATAGTGGTTTGAGGAATAATTCCTTCTGAAATTTTTTACCCTTTCAAAAATGCTATTTAAAGACAATTTCCTTGAATTCTAAATTTTCTTGTTTTTTCTGGATATAAATTTTCGATATTCCACATAATGCATGCTGGGCAATGCATTGGCTAATGTTCCAGATTGCAACATGACATATCTGGAGAGAAAGATATAACAAGATACATGATGGGAAGAAGAATCATTGGCTCATAATCAGAGACAAAATCCAAAATGATGCCAGAGTAATATACATCCCTGGTAAATTTAAAGCTAAGCTGAGTCATAGGGAGACTCTATCACTTATCCCTTGGTAGGATAACCTCAGCATCCCCTAGGAAAATACTAGTAATATGTAGGATATGTATAATAGTGATAAGATAAAAAGATAGCTATATTAGTGATAATCTACTTGTATCAACTTCTTTTATTATATGAAAAATGAAAAATTTACTGTTGGCAATTTTCTCTCTCGATATTCTTCAAAAGTTAAAAATAAATAAATTCATACGGTCTTAGACTCTTAGTTCTTTAATGGTATTATATTTTTATAATTAAAAAATCATTTTTTAGAGTTATCTTCTTCAGTTTTTATAACACCTTTCAGGTTGCTATTTTGTTACTGACTGAAATTACTCCAAAAAGCATTGCTGTTCATAATGCAACAGAGGTGGCTAGAATTGTCGTTAGGTAAAATTGTAATTTTTTTAAAAATGATCTTCCTTTCGTGGAAAATTATTAGACATATTGTGATATAATTTCACTATTTCAGGCCTGTTGCGTGGCTTTCCTTAGTCTTGTATCCTGTGGGTAGGGTTGCAACTTATCTCTCAATGGGAATTCAGAAGATGCTTGGTCTGAAAGCTAGGAGGTTATTTTTTCAATGCCCTAAATTTTTTGTTTGATTTCTTCTTTCATATTGTCATTTATTTCTCTGTTTTCTTGTCATTTATTTTATCTCTCTTTTCTTGTCATTTATTTTATTTCTTTATTTTATCATTTATTTTTATCTCAAATGATGATCAAGTTTTAGAAAAATATAATACCATATAACAAACATGATAATTATTAATAAGGGGGGATTAGTTCAATTTGTTTAATGGTCTCTTAAAGTCTATGAGGTCTAGGGTTTGAGTTTCATTTTGTGCTTTTTCACTTCATATTTACTTTGTGACATGTTAGTTGGGTTTTGGTGTTTATATAGGATTTTACCCTTCCACAATGTATGGTTGGAAACTTTGACGGGGAATGGGTTTTCTCTTCGTCAATAAAAATCGTGAATTATTCTTTAGGAAACACGTCTACTAAGATATCCATGAGATATGAAATCCTAGATGTCCATTTCCCATCGACTCTTGTACTTTCCCAATCTCGAGATGTTCCCATGTATTTTCCCAATCTCGAGATGCTCCTACACCTTTTCCTATTTCTTATGAAGGGTTAAGATTTAACATCTCATCTTATCTTGTATAATATATTATTATATTTTAGTAGACGGTGCAGTATGTGGGTGTATTAACTTGAGGCTCTGCACTTGAAGACAAGTATTTGACGATTTCCTGAACCCGGACGGAGCGGGTTTTTTCGGTTAAACCCGTACGGGGCGAGTCTATAACACCGGAGCATAGGGGGAGTTTTTCATTTTGTCTGACCTGGACCCATCCCGTTTTATGGCCGGGGCAGACGGGTCGACCGGGTCTGTAGGACCCGAACGGGAGAACACTCTCCTATCGGACATAAAGGACATCAACCTCTCCTTCATGCCAGAGTGTCATAGGAAAAACTGCTGTCACCCTTTGGAGGACACTATACTTCACCCTTGAAGGAGAGCGTGATTACGAAAGACCGGAGTCCCTGTCTTCGACTTTTCTAAAAGTCGTCCTCTCATCTCGAGCTAATACGACTACTCGCTCGGATTCTCGAGTGTTGTTGAAGTTGAACTCCTTTACTTGAAAAAGACTCTTTACGTAGAATTGATTGATACTTTTTAGTACCTGCGTAGTTTAAGAATTTGTTTTGAAGCCACCACCGATTTTAAGTTCCGTTAGACATCAATGCTTTAATAGTGGAGGTGGACGGACAAAGGAAAATGCACATACTCAAAGTGCAGTATTGTTCCAAGCCGTGTCGATGCTCATACTTTTGGAAGCTCGTTTACCGGACAAATAAATGCTTGATCAAAACATCGCCGATCGACACTCATCTACCAACATCGGTCGAAAATACCTATCAGACACTAGTGATACTAAAAAACGAGAAGGATATGGACGTGCGCTCTAATGTCTAGATAGGGGATTCAATTCAGGGCCTGAATTTCAGGCACACCCTCTTTCACCAGAATAGGCGATGGTCAAATAGATATTGACAACTAACTCTGTCTCCTACGGAGATAACTAACATCGAAAGTTGTACAATAGTTGGTCTTCACTGCAAAGTGAGGATAAAGATTATGGAAGCTCTGGACACTCTTGTTATTAACTGGTCTGAACAGAAGATGACAAGTCATCCACCAGTAGTTCAGGTGGAAAAAGAATATACAAGTGGCACTTTTCTGACAAGTGAAATCTTTCTCAACATTTTTTTGCTCTACACTAGAGTCCAAGAGTTGGTGATTTCCTAAATCTCCACCATAGCTTTGGTGAGGCTTTACTCGTTGGATTTTCACCAAACAAATCTCTGCGAGGAAGGAATAGGAATTCAAACAGGTACTCTTGCATCCCCCATCCTTTTTACTAACAATCCATGGACATTCATTCAGTTTGATGGATAACAACTTCCAGGGATTCGTGGAAAAGTGGAGATTGTCTACTTTTGAAAATGTAGTCTCTGCGCATTGGGGTACATACCTTCCTCAGTCAGGGAGAAGAAGAATTTCATAAAGTTGATTTGGGAAGAAATATCTCCACCTAGAAAGTGAAAGTCATTATTACTGTCTGTTAGGATGTTGGGATCTACTCGTCCAACAAAAAACCTACAATGCTATATCATTTATGCATTTGGAATTACTAATTAGCATGGTTTTAAATACGCGATTGTGCTGTGCCCCAACAACCAAAGTACTGCCTCTTAGGCACGTTTCATGCTAAAACAGGTAAAAAGTTTGGAATATCTGGATCACATAAAATAAGCTTGTCAGAGGTCGTAGGAGGGTGGAGATTGGATTGGGTGAGGTTTGGGGGGAGATCGGTGGAAGATTTTGGGGATTGCCTGCAGTTTCATAATAAAATAACTTAAATGAATCAGATCCACGTCAAGACCTCACCCGGATCCAGTTAGGGTCAAGGTCCCTAAGACGCCTAGAAAAATGCTTCTTTTAGCCTTGGATCCAGTTCATGTGCGCTGCGCTTATGCACATTTAATACAATGGGAATTAGAGGAGCTTTCAAAGTTTCCCATATCACTGGAGAAACTTTTCAGGCTAGATTCTCCACTGTCCCAAGCTTTACCAGAGCCGCTAATAGGATTTGAGACTTCATTGGAGATACCCCAATCTATGTTAGTAAAGATGCTCCGGTTTGGTCTAAAGAGATGTCCTGAAAAGTATTCCTCAGTGGGTGTTACTGACTGGACTTGAGAATTTCATGTGGGGGAAGGCTGCATTTGAGGCCATGTCAAGCACATTGAGTACCCCTTTGAAGGCAAGATATTTATGCACAAAGCATGGGCATGGTTTGAGGTTTTGAGGCAGAGGAGTAAAATCAGCTGGCTAAGGTTGGGGGACTGCAATTCTAAATTCTTCAGTTTAGCTACTAAGGTGAGGAGGGCTCAAGATTCCACCTCATGACTCCTATCTAGTGATGGAACTCCTAGCCATACGAGAAGGTAGATGGAGGAGAAGAGCATAACATATTTCAGAGAAATCTTCAGAGCCAGTCCCAGACCTTGTACTCATCCTAGACCTTGTACTCATTCCCCCATTATCTTCCCAGTGTTGGTTTCCCCAATTTGAATAAGTGGTTGACTCAACAATCACTGGAGGAGGAGGTTAGGGAATCTATGTTCTCCTGCAAATCAGGCAAGGCCTCTGGCCCAGATGGATTTACTGCCGAATTAAACCAGGAAATTAACCTCTCACACCTACAGGAAACCTCCTTCAATGGGGGTGAGTTCACATGGTCTAATAATCAAGTGAGGAATGTCTTCAAAAAGTCCATACTAGATAAGACATTTAACAACCAGACTTGTACAGATGTCTGGCCAGAGGTGAGGATGGATTTTTTTGTGTGGTACCAGTTTTAAAAAGCGGAAAGCGCTCCCAATTTCCAGGGAGCGCTTTTTTAGCTTTAACCGCTTTAGCGTCGCTTAAAGCGGTTAAAGCTATATAAAGTTTATATAAAGTCTATATAAAGCTAAGATAAATCTTTAGCTGTTTATAAAGATTTATCTTAGCTATATAAACAGCTAAAGCGGTTATGGGCTTATGGCCCATATATAAACAGCTAAAGCGGTTAAGCTATATAAAGTTTATATAGCTTAACCGCTTTAGTTGTAAACAGTTGGACATTTTTAGTTAGTGGTTATAAACCGCTTACATGTTAGTGGTTGTAACCGCTTTTTTAGTGATAGATATACATGTTAGTGGTTAGCCTGTTAGTGGTTGTAACCGCTTTAGTTGTAAACCACTAGCTAAGATAGTTATCTGGTATATTGGACTAGTATAAAGTTAAGCTAGTTGTTTATAATATAAGCTGTGAAAAATTATTAGTGAAAAAAAGCTGTGAAAAAAAGCGTTTGGCAAAGCGGTCCAAAAAAACCGCTTTGCCGCTATTTTCGCTTAAAGCGACGCTTAAGCGTCGCTTTTTGAACTATGATTGGAGCACCTTTGAACATGTGAGTTTTTTATTATTTAGTTACTCATAAAGAGTCACGCTAAATCTATTTTTTTATGTTTGTAAATCCAATCAAAAAGAAGAGCCTGAATAGACGCACCTCGTGTAAATGATCTTGTTTATATAAACTACAAGAAGAGATTATACGAGCGATATCAAGACTTGAAAGCCAAAGCTGCTAATGGAACTCCATTTGATCTCATTGAAGTAGACACATTGAATATTTGAATTATCATAGTGAATGGATGTAAGGTGTAGAGGGACCCCCTCCAACGAGTTCGTTTATAGAGAAGAGGGATTAACATGGGCAACGGTGGCAAGGGTTGTTGGATTGGATGAGCTTGTAGGTCGTGTAACAAGGAGTCAAACACGACAAACAGATGATGTAGAGGATTTGACAAGGAATATTGAGGATCTATTACCAACTGAATCCGATGATAATATGACACAATCCTAGAATAGCAAATTTAAATCTTTGGGCTTCATTTCATATATTTAAATATTAGCTACTTTGATACATTCATATATATTTAATTATTAGCTACTTTTAATTTTGAAGATACCCTTTTACAGGTATTTACCTTTATATACTTGCATTCAAGCTTTTTCATGCGACGCCTAGGCGTCGCATAGGCGACCATGCGCTGGAGCTGGTTAGGCGGATCCGCCTAACCCAATAACCCAAATAAAAGAAGAAAAAACACCTTATTCACAGATCTGCACCCATTTGCCCAAAAAAAAAACCTAGCTCCGCCCACGAACACTCGCAAACCCTAGTCTGCAGACGTGCACGGACGGATGGAGCTTCTGTAAATCAGGTTAAAAATCCCGATTTCTAACCTTAGGGAGTTAGGGTATATATTTATTATAAATATTATATATATATTTTATAAACTTAGGGTATATATTGTAAAATATATATATTTTATAAACTTAGGGTATAAATTATATATATAATCCTGATTTTAGGCGTCGCCGGCTCTCTATGCGGCCATGCGGTCATGACCATCGCATGACCACATGGTCGCCTGAAAAACCTTGCTTGCATTTACAAGTAGAATATTACAAAAAAAATAAGAAAACGCTATACCACCACTACACTATAGCCGCTAAAGCGGTATAGCTCGAGTAAATCAAGGAGAAGGTTTGAAAAGAAATCCAGAGAGAAAATAGAAGAGGAATAGAAGCAATTACCTGGACTAGAAAATAAGAAAAAGAAACAATTCCATAATGGGTCCACTGGATATTTATACTCACAATGGGGATAGTGGAAAGTTCCCTATTGCGAGTCCAATTGGATTAGAGGTGGAGCATGGACATGTTATAGACTATGCGCCACCATAGTTCAAAAAGCGACGCTTAAGCGTCGCTTTAAGCGAAAATAGCGGCAAAGCGGTTTTTTTGGACCGCTTTGCCAAACGCTTTATTCCAGTGGGTATTTGGGTCGGGTCGGGTAAACGGGTTGGGCCAACCCATTTACCCGTGTAGGGATAACTTGAATAGTTTTTTTTTTGCATATCATGGTCTAGGATAGACACCTGAGATGGACACCTTGCAAGAGGATGGACACCTTGCAAGAGGATGGACACCTTGCAAGAGGATGGACACCTTGCAAGAGGATGGACACCTTGCAAGAGGATGGACACCTTGCAAGAGGATGGACACCTTGCAAGAGGATGGACACCTTGCAAGAGGATGGACACCTTGCAAGAGGATGGACACCTTGCATTCATTACCAAAGCTGTGGATATAAAAATAGCCACCTTTTGGAGTCCTGGGATGGACACCGACCTGTACAGGTTTATATATATTTTTTAAGATGATATGCAAAAATTATCAGGTTTATATATATTTTTTAGGTAATTATACATGTACAGGTTTTGGAAAAATTATATATATAAACAGGGGTATATATGCAATTTATAAAAAAATTGCAAATATTTACACATATGCCACTACCGCTTTGACCGCTTTAAGCGACGCTAAAGCGGTCAAAGCTGAAAAAGCGCTCCCTGGAAATTGGGAGCGCTTTGCGCTTTTTCGAACTATGTGCGCCACCAATTGAACTTTAGGTCTACAAATAATAATATTCTCAGATGCTCTGCATCAGCTAACTCCTAAAAAAGACAACCAATATGTGGTTGAATACAATATGCACAATGATTGGGAGCCAATCATTCTATGGAGGCACTCTATTAGCATTTAGCATGATAGAGATAGAAAGATAGAACAGTGGGTAGTGACTATGAGTTTACACATTCCCATATCATTTGTAATTTGGGTTATTTTTCATTCATTAGGGAATAATGAAATTTATATTTTATCAGAAAAAAATTATTAAATGAACAGTCTCCACTCCTATAATATTTAATCTCAACAATTGCAAACCACGTAACCAACAAAATCAATTAAAACAGTCAGTCTGCTAAATGATATTTATTATTTTGCTTTATATTTTTATTAGGTTATACGCTTTAGTTATTTTCAAATAAAAAAGATGTCTTGCTTATTTCTTTTTACTTCTGTTTTTTATTTCTATACTCTATATAAATTGGGCATTGGCCTTATTTTTAATGAAATTTAATTGCTTCAAAAAATAAAATAAAATAAAAAAGAAGATGTGAATCAACTAAACTTCCAAGTAATTCAAACAACAAAATATATTGCATACCACGTGACCAACAGAATGCCAAGCAGGATGATTTGAATCTCCTGAATATCGCAATCGTAACTCATCTCCTGGGACTAATCTTAATTCATTGTCCTCCTGTATTAATAATAAGCATGATAAGTTTATTTTAGTCCTGCAATTTTGCAGACTGCTCGAAATACATATAGTTAGCTACTAAGCTCACAAACCTTTGGAAAGACAAAATATGCTACACGTTTCTTGTTCAGACCAACATCCCATCTTATCACCAGATTGTCCTTACTCTGTGACTCTTTCATCGTCTATATAACATTATAAAGAAAAACTTCTATAAGAATCGTAGTATCCATTTTTTGTATGCAAAAAATTAATGAAAGAATTAAGATTAACAAAAGTTTCATACTCTATTTTTTTTTAAATACTTGGAAAACAAAACAACATACTTTATCATAATCAGCTTCAAGCTTCACAAGTGGTACGAATACATTTTGGTACTGCATAAACAATATATTAGTTAGCAAACAAATGCACTATGCCTAGTGTTTACAGACAACAAACCAAAATACAAACTTTGTCGATGTACTGTTCATATTAAAGAGAAGATAAATGCTAAAAATACTACAATACATTAATACTTACAGCACTGCACAACATTACTTGACACTAAATCAAAATTTATTGAAGCAATAAAATGCATACCTGGTAGGCATCTTCGTACTTTAATGCCACAGGCTGGGGTTCATCATCCACGCCAGGTTTTTCAAGGTCTTCTAGGGAAGCCTCAGGGTTACTCTTCCATAGCTCTTCTACTTTGTTAATTTGTTGGGCGCTAATCTGACGAGCACGGAGTTGTTCCTGCTCGGAGGGAATCTGAAAAGTGACTAAAAAATGAGCTACATGCATAAAATATCTCAATATATTTTTTTGGTCTTAACTCTTAAGGCACAATAATATATATTTATATTATTAACACATTCTCACTTGTATAAAATACAAAAAAAACAGCACACCCAAAAATTGTCAACAGAGAAATTTTAAAGGATGTGAGCATTGCATATGAATTTACATCCTATAAGAAGCACAATCTTTCACAGATTCAAATACAAGCTATACGCTCATGGGATAGACGATGTTTTACATTTAATGTTTTTTTACATTTCCCTATATCTGTAACCTTGGGCTTTGCCCAACCTTCTTTTTAGTAATGAAAACTTTGATTTCTCAAAAAAAAAAAAAAAAAATCACAAAATAAATGTACATAACCTTAACAAGCCACTGAAGAAAACATCTATCATCAATCAAGGGGCACCACTGACTGAGGTCCCAATTCATGTCTTTCAATGCATTAACATTGAGGCAGGGATCTCTACAGAGAAGAACAACTACACTTTCTGTCTTTGCTGAAATAAATCCTAAGAGGAAAACATTGCGACAGCCACAGTTATAGCATTCAAGGATTGTTTCGCCCAAAGGGCTATCTTTATGAAGACAGACCTCCTTGTGTTTGGCTCGAACCTGAACATAAATGGAAATGAAATTAAAAATATTTATGTTTCAAGAGATCAAAACTACACTGGAGACAATAAAGTGACGTAAACAGTTAATCGGGCTCATCATTTGAAATTGGGCTGTGCCTTCATTTCTTTATCAGATTATCATTAATGGAAATTTAACTCCAAAAAAACATAAACAGTTAACAGGCATGAATATGGTAAATGAAAAAAAACAGATATGCAATGATACGCTCATTGACAGCTCGATAAAATGGATAATTTAAATCAATTCAAGTTTTCAGCAAGCAATATAATTACAAAAAAAAAGATTTCCCACTAAAAATTTAGACTTCATGGGTGATTTGTCCATTTTAACCTCACGTGAAAATGGAAACAATAGTTAATCGAAAAGCAAAAAAAAAAGTAACAGCACAATATTGAAACCAACAAAAAGGAAAGGGTAAAATTTTACCAAATGATTGACAATGTGTGACCCAGAAGTATTCCCCCTGGAATTACAGAACCACTTCCTACACGAAGGAATATTACACCTAACAACACACGCAGGATTCTGCACACCACAATACCTACAAGCATTAAAATGCCCTTTCCCAACCTCAAACACATCATCTTCTCCAGTCTCTTCAAACGTCAGTCCACCCATCCCCCCAACAACAGCATCCACTCCATTTGCATCCTCTTCCACTGCCTTTCCATCTACATCGGTAAAAACAGGATCCGCTGCAGATGACGATTCGGGAACAGGATCGGGATGCGTACTGGGTGGGGGCCATGACGGGGATGAAGAATGGATCGGTTGAGACAGTTGTTCGAATTCAGGGTACTCATATTCGCTGTCGCCTTGCGTGTTGAACTCTAGAAAGGTGTATGCGTCGGGTCCGTTAGAGGTGTCAGGTTGGGAGGCTGTTTCGTAGAGATTCGACCCTGATGCACGATGCTTCCCGTCCATTGGTGATCGGAATCGGAAGATCCGATGAGGGTTCGATTGGAATCGATTAGGGTTTTGTTTGGGGAAGGAGATGAGATGAGAAGAGAAGCGAAAGATGAGTGAGGTTTGGAAATTGTAAACTTCGATGGCACGTTTGAGGAAGAAGGGGGGAAGAGTGATGATGGTGCGACCCGAAGTGTGCAATCGTGCCGCATTTGAGTTCTTTTTAATTTATATGATCATAATTCTTAATCAATGAAAATGAAATTATTGGGCCTAGGCCCAATTGGCAAATGTACAAGTAAATATTAAGTTTGAGATATTTAAGGTTAATTGAGGTTGGTTAACCTTGACCACATATTTCAAATCTAAGGGTCATTTTTCAAATAAAACTAAGCCTATCGAATCTGGATAGTCCGGATCCGTCTGAATAATATTCGGATAGGAAAATCTGAATCTGAATTCAATAAATTTTTTGATATCTGAAAAATCCGAATCCGGATAACATTTTATAGAAAACCTTAAAAAAAATTTAAATAAAATTATAAAAAGTATAAAATCATTAATTAATAATCAATTAATCATCTTAAAATGTTTTCAAAAAAAAATTAATCATTTTAAAATCCGGATATTCGAAAGTCAATTTATATTTTTTCAGATATCTGAATATCCGTATCCGGAATTATCAACCGAATTCAAATTTTAACGACGGATATTGTAGATATATATCTGAATCCATCCAGATAATTTTCGAATATCATTTTTGGTATTCGAATCCAGATCCGAAAAATTGAATTCGAATAGACATATTTGAATTCAAAAACGGATACGAATACAGATTTCAGTATACCATTTACAGACCTAAATAAAATATTATCTTCTAGCGAATCTAGGGGCTTGGGAGGACTTGAACCTCTGTCTCCAAAAAAAAAATACTTATACCCTCAAAAATCATTTAAAACTTATAATGATATTGAATATTTTTGTTGGTACCAAGGTTCGTTCAGACGGATCATGGGTCGAACAGACCATAAGGCCTAGGAGGCCCAAGGAGATGTCTTATAAGATCGATTATTAGTTAGAGTAATATTAGAGACTAGAGAGTTGTAGGTGTGAGCCCTAGCGATAGCCCACACACCATCAATTTTATTTTTATAAATTTTAAGGTTTAAATTATAAATTTTTTTATAAATCTTTATCCTATTAATTTATTACCATTTACTGCTTTCCGTCAGTGTGACAATATGCGTCTGGGGATTTCAATTTTAAAATCTCTTTTCCTCCTTTCGATCCCCATTTGGCCATCCAAAAGAAGAACACAGGCCGAGTCGTTGAGGTATTTTTTAAAGATTTTCTTTGAAATTTGAATGTGACACTTTGACTTTTTACTTTTTTTTTTTGTTTTATTGTTAAATTTGTTATTATTATTTTTTTATATAGATAAATTTGTAATCAAAAATCTAAAATAAATCAACTAATTTCAATTTCATTGTCTAATCCACAACCATTTTTAGAGTTACTCGATGTAAGTAAATTACCTTTCAATTCGAGATTGCGAAAGAAGATAAATGACTATTATCCAAATAACCGATATTAAATAGAAGATATTATTTACAAAAGAAACTTTGTCAACTACACCAACATGAATTTTCATTGAAGATGATTAAAAATCAATCTAAAAGATTTTGTATATTGTGGTTTGACAAGTATGAACCATGGATTGAATATAACGTTTCAAAAGATATCATTTTCTGTTTATGTTGTTATTTATTTTCAAAAATAAATAAAACTATTAAAAATTTCTTTTATAATTTAATTGATTTTTTGAATTATTAATTTTGTTTGTCCTTTTGGATTGGTTATGTTTTGCAACTAGAGGTTTTTCTAAATGGAACAAACAAGAATATTTGAAACAACATGTTAGAAGAGATAATAGTCATCACAATGTTGCAAAGAGTAAAAATGAATTTTTGATGAATCAACATCAACACGTTTAAACTCGTTTCGATCGACATGTACTCTTCAGTGGTTCGGGCAGAATATATACAAATAGAGGTTCCAAACTTCAATTGTTATTTTAAATATCTATGGTTAGCAATTCATGGTCAAGCATTTCATGGTCATAGTGAATCAGAAAGTTTATTGAATCGAGACAATTATTTGGGTTTTTAGAAGGCTTTGAAAAAGATTCATGTTTATTTTAAGGACAATGCTCCTAGTAGAATGGACGATAACTTTATTCCCTCTGGTTAACAAATACTCATTGATATCGTGTTGAATTGTTTTATCTAGTTTTTGACAAAGAGTTGAATGATCGTTTTGCAACATCAACTATGGATTTAATTCAATGCATAAGTTGTTTGACGCCGGATAAAAGATTTCGTTTTTATGATAAAACAAAGATACTGAATTTAGCGAAATTTTATCCTATGAATTTTTCTACTGTTGGCATTAGGTCTCTTGAAAATGAACTGTCAGAATACATTTTTTATATACGTAATAACGAAGAACTTTGGAATTTAAATAAAATTAAAAAATTGACCGTAAAGTTGATTGAGAAGAGAAAAAATATTGTATTTTCTTTGGTGTTTCGTTTGTTGAAATTAACATTCATATTATCAGTTGCGACTTCTTTATTGAAAAAATCTTTTTCTAGTGTTAGTAATGGTGGCATTATCATGTATTGATACCAAAATATCGTCGAAAACAATTGAATTAAAAAAATATATTTTTGAATTTTGTTAAATGATTTAAAATTAATCATCTATGGAAGAAAAAAATCTTGGATTCGCCGATGGTGAGTATTGGAATATAAATATTATATATAGTAATTAACAAAATGTATAATACTTATAGGAAAAAGATCTGGCACGTCCGCACGGTGATCGCATCGTCCATTGGTCTACACGAAGCTCGACCGTTGGTAGGTGCTTGCTGACACCGGCTGACCCAACCTTACCTTCTACTGTAGTTGGTCGATTCCGCGATCGGCACGTCGGAATCACGACTGACAATGCCATCCTGTCACTCCGTTCCAATGATCCGGGAGTGCCGTTCCTGAATTTGCGATTCGACGAGCAGAGGTTCCGATACAGGGGAATCGTGCGATTGGAGGTTTCGCGATTCCGATTCTCGCGATTTGGAGGTTCCGCGATTTCAAGACGACCATGCGATTGGAGGTTCCGGATGTCTTGGATGTCGTTGATTGGAGGTTCCCCGATTATGCAATATGTAACTACCACATGCGACTAGTTACATAAATCGCATGCAACACCCTCGTACGGAATCATTGGACAGACGCGATTTTGAGGTTCCGTCTTCCGCGATTGGAGGTTCCGCGGTTCCGTCTTCTGTCTTCCACTCGCGAGTTCAGAACTCCGCTCGCGATGGTGATTCCGCGATTCTGACGCGAAACCGTGTTGCGTCAGAAAGGAATCGCAGAACCACGGTACTGTCATCAACCAATCCGTGAAATACCATGGTTTTGTGATTCAGTTCTGTCGCCGTGATTCCGATGATGATATCCCTCCGCGACTAGTACCGGTCACAGGACGGTGTTCGTAGAAGGGGTGTCTGAAATGATGTTTTTTCCGTACAAGGGTGTCGCCTGGTTGCACGCAATTTGCAGGGAACCCATAACTCTATGGCTAGACATCTCCTAGCCAAGTGAATATGTGCCCTGATCTCAGCAAATTCGGACATGGTCCGGGAACGACATCCACCGACGATGGTGGACGACCGATTGGGAATCGCCGACATCCACAGTTCAGGAACGACGGAGCGAACGTAGCGCGCCTGAAAATTCTTGAATACTTATATTCTATTATTGGATATTATGGTAACAACCTCTACTACAATATGAGTGGGTTGTTACTCTAAGTCTATATAACTATACACCTAATAAAGAGGTAACAACAAGCTTTGATTGCCCAAACTTATTTTCTCATTTTCCCTTTCATCCATCATCTACATGGCTCACAAGCTCATCTTCATTTCTCCTTTCAATGATGATAAATCTCATCAATCCAACATGGTATCATTCGCCGAGAGAGTTCCCGAGGCGACGAATCCGCTGCTCACAAATCCCAATCCGGCAATGTTCAATGCTGGAAATTTTGAAAGCAATGTGATTGAAATTTCTAATCCACCATTGTTTCCCACTCAATTTCATGATTTGCTTGCCGGATCCCCATCTTCTGGGTTCGTTCAAATCTTTTTGCATATTAAGTTATCAAACACAAACTACTTGCTATGGAAAATGCAATTTAACCCCCTTCTAAATTGCTCTGGGTTAAATCACTTGATCGATAGATCGATCCCCTCGTCGGCGCCCTCTATAACATGCCCAATCTATATGGTATGATGGCGCAAGGATCAACTACTTGTAAGTTGGATCTTATATATCTTTACTTTCTGAGGAGGTGCTTCCGACGATCGTCGGACTCGAATCCACCGTCGATATCTGGGAGACTCTTAAATCCGCATATGGTAGACCGTCAGAGTCAAGAATCCTACAACTTCAAATGCAACTCCAAAATAACCGGATGAGCTAGCTCAGATGAGGATGTTAGATCTATCTCCGGTAAGCAAAATTAATCTCCGATGAACTAGTGGCTACCGGTGCTAAAGTGCCTACCGGAATTTTCAACGCCACTGTGTACAACAACCTCACTGCGGACTACGGAGAGGCAGTAACAACACTTGCAATTAGGCAAACGACGGTGAGCTTTGAGGAGTTTGATAGAAGTATTCTGGATAAAAATGAGGCAACCGGTAGGGGCCATGGCGAATTTGACTTTCTCAAATTTTGGTGGAAGTCCGTCGAAATTTTGTGGTTGGAATAAGAGGACGCGGAAATGGGAGAGGAGATAACGGCCGACGATCTAGAAATGAGAGAGGACGGGTAGTCCTGCCCTGTCGCGACCCGTGTCCCATTTGTGGGGTATGGGTCACTCCCCATATAAATGTTCATATTTAGTTACTCTATCTCCTTACACAGCACATCTCAATAACTTAAACATAAATCCAAACTTAAACTACGTGGCCCAAGAAGAAATTAATTATCAAAATAACTCCAACAACTACCACACTCAAAATACTCCCATTTACAATCCAGTCCATCATTCTAACTCACCATCCCATAGCCAATCCACTTGGAGCCAATTTCAATAATTTGTATGGCAACCCTCAACAAATCACCCTTATTCCACCGATCCAAATTTTTCAAGTGAGTTTGATCAAAATAATATAACTAAGTGGTACGTACCTAGACACCGGTACAACACATCACTTTACCCCGAACGTTCAGTCAATCTCGTCACCACTTCCATATCATGGACCAGGAACGGTTCAGCTAGGTAATGACTCTCATCTCCAAAGTAAATATCTGGGTAATGGTAATTTTGCAAACGGGTCCATAAACTTCCTTCTTCGTGATAACTCCAAACTCCATTCTGCATGTGCCCTCTCTAAAAACTCCATTATTATCTGTTCATCATTTTTGCAGGGATAATAACTATTATTTTATATTTTACTCTTTGTTTGTTGTTGTGAAGGACCGAATAACTCACAAGGTTCTTCTTCAAGGGCGACATAACAGGAGTCTCTACAAAATCTCCCCTCGTGCGCCTCTCATCAATTCGACTAGAGCCAATTTGGATATTTGGCACTAACGAATGAATCTATTTATTGCTTCCAAGTTTAGTCAGTGTAAGTCATGTATTTTGGGTAAGGCGAGTCGTAGTCACCTTAATCCAACATACTCTAAGTGCTTATCTCCACTTGAGTTAGTTAATTCACAGTGATGTTTGGGGACCTGCCCTCGTATATTCCTATAATGACCATCGTTATTTTGTCTTCTTTATTGATGATTTTTTAAGGTTTATTTGGATCTACCTTATAAAACACAAATGTGAAGTTGCAGAAATATTCCAAAAGTTCCATGTCATGATTGAAAGACAAATAGGAACCAAAATCAAATCATTCCAGTCTGATTCTGAAGAGAATTTACAGCACTAACCTCCAACTTTACTACTCATGGCATCCACCATAAGAGGCCGTGTCCCCACACACATGAGCAAAGCGGAACAACTAAGAGAAAAATCAGACATATTGTTGATACTGGTTTAATTCTGCTAGCTCATGCTAAAATCCCTCTCACATACTGGAATTTTTCTTTCTCAGCACCATTGTTCACCATAAATCAAGTCCCTACCAAAACACATGGAGTTTCGCCAATACAAAAATTGTTCAATATTCGATCCAAACACTTATTCTTTAAAGTCTTTAGGTGTGAAGTGTTTCCACTCCTTAGACCATACAATTAACATAAGTTTTCTCTTCGGTCAGTATCATGTGTGTTTCTCGGTTATAGCCCATCTCATATAGGGTGTATTTGTCTGAATCCCAAAAGTCACAAAATCTACATCTCACGTCATTGCTCCTTCTTAGAAAATTCTTTTCCGTTTGCAAAATTACAGGTATCCCAAGGTATACCAACCGAAGTTCAGTCAAGTCCATAGGGAAGTATTATCGATAAATCCATCCATTCCAACACAAGTTGCGTCAGGTTCACCATCATATGATCAACGATCGAATCCAGTCTCACCAGAATCTGTGGGACGCACCACATCTTCAAAGAATGAATCGGTAACCTTGTCAACTCGGAACGTTGAAGTTGCAAGTAGCTCCTCTGAATCCTCCAGTTCGACAGCGGTCTCTCAGAAATATTCCTCGAGTTGACTATTGTACCTTTGCCGGTCTGGAAGTAACCTCTTCCAACATTGACGAGATCACAGAACTGACAACTGTCAAACAAGCTGCAAAGTCTCAGGAATGGATTCAGGCCATGGAGACGGAAATGGCTGCACTAGCAAGGAATCACACGTGGTCCTTAGTTCATCTGCCCCGAGGAGCAAACCTGGTAATATGCAAGTGGATTTTTAAAATAAAAAGGGTCGTTGATGGAAAACTTTTACCGCGAAAAGCACGACTAGTAGCTCGTGGTTTTTCATAAATAGAAGGTACCGACTTCGATGAAACATACAATCCGGTGGTAAAATTTCCAACAATACGGGTTATCCTAACAAATGCAGTATCCAAAGGTTGGCCGCTTCATCAACTTGATGTCGATAACACATTCTTGAATGGAGAATAGAAAAAAACAGTATACATGGCACAACCTCCCGGTTTTGTGAATAAAAATCTTCCAACTAAGGTATGTCGGATACACAAGTCTTTTCTTCTTGGGAATGGAATTTACACCGGTAAGATCGAATGGTCAGTATGTCCTCTCTCAGCATCAGTACACGTGTGACTTAATTGGTTGAACAAAATGGACAAGGCCAAGTCTGCACCCATACCCATGCCATCGTCTATGAAGTTAAATTCAACGGATGAAATACCACTCGAAGATAAGCTGTTGTATCGATCTACTATCAGAGCTTTACTATATCTTGTAAACACTCGACCAGATATATCGTTTGTGGTAAACAAATTGTGTCAGAGTCTCCAAAACCCTACCACACTACATTGGGCAACAACGAAATGGGTGTTGAGATATTTACAAGGTACTAGCAGTCATGGAATTTTGTTCACTCCATCATGGTCATACAGAATCGATACATACATGGATGTAGATTGGGCAGGATGTCAAGACGATCGACGGAGTATGAGAGATTTTGCAATATTTATCGAGAAAAGTTTAGTATCATGGTCAGCCAAAAAACAACCTACAGTTTCACGATCGTCTACAGAAGCCCAGTTTCGTATTCTGGCTGATACTGCCTCGAAAACTGTATGGATACGAAATTTATTAAAAGAATTCGAGTATAATACATGTTATCTGCTCACAACTATGGACAAATAACCTAGGCGCAAAACATCTGGCACATAATCCAATGTTTCACTTCAGGATGAAACATATGACACTTAATTTTAATTTTATACGAGAATTAGTTCAAGATGGAATAATACAAGTAACACAAATATCAACGAGATATCAAATCACGGATCACCTCATCATGATTCCTCGAGATAAAATCCAAGCTCGGCGTTGTTGATCAACACACGCCATCTTGAGGGGAGGTATTGGAATATAAATATTATATATAGTAATTAACAAAATGTATAATACTTATAGGATCCGTTTTTGGAACGGTACGTGTTCCGTGCGGACACATGATCAAGCCGTCCAAATGCCTACTCCACGCTTGACCGTCCATGAGATGTTGCTGACACCTCCATACCTTGTCATTGACCTGAGCATCCGCAGACCATATCTAGTACTATATCATAGTACGATTTTCGACCTCAAATCGTCACCCATCCCGTGATTCCGAAATCGCGGACCCCACGAATCGCGAGTTCCGACCTCGCGAACTCGTGATTCGCGGGACTCCGACCTTGCATAGTCAGAGACGTGTATCGACCTCACGATGTCGGAAATCGTGAAGTCGGAACAACACCTGCACGATCGCGAAACAACACCTTATGACTCACTATCGATTGCGGAACAATACACTCTGACTCACGGAACCAAGGTAATCACCATCCGTTCTCTGACATTGCATCGATTGCAGCACTGCACAGCACTCCCAAAATTATCCATACCTCTAACGCATAGAAGTTGCCTAGCCAAGGGGGTACGTGCCGTGATGTCACCTGTTGGATTTGAAATTCAAGAACGACATGGAATGGTAGTGGGGAGCGATCGATCGTGAATTGACGACATCCGGAACACGTACCGCACGGTGATCATCATGCGGATGTGTTTATTGGATATTATATTATTATGGTAACAACTTCTATTACAATATGAGTAGGTTGTTACTCTAAGTGTATATAAATATACACCTAATAAAGAGGCAACAACAAGTTTTGATTGGCCAAATTTATTCTCTCGTTTTCCCCTTTCATCTATCGTCTAAATGGCTCTCAAGCTCATCTCCATTTCTCCTCTTAATGATGATGAATCTCATTAATCCAACAGCGAGGTCTCCATTTTGTAAGTTCTCATGTGGACCTTCTTTTTAACCGTCAGATGTTAGATACAAGATTATATGGAGAGTTTTAATTTAATTTACATGGATGGATCATATGCGGTCCACCTGCATATGAAGATGGTTATATTTAAATAAAATTAAATTCAACATGAAAATAAGGGTGAAAATAGGTCTATGACTAAAATTTATATCCATTTAAATATATATTATTGCATTACATCATAACTAATGTTACAATGTTACATGCTTATTTATATTTACTCTACTAATCGTAATTATTAGCCTCTATTAGTTAATAATATAACTAACTGCCCATTATTTAACTACTGATATCATTCCTTAACACACACCGACCCCCTCAAGCCCGACGGCAGCAGGAGCTTGTCTTTCAAGAACAAAAAAATCTGCTTGGGGAGTAGTTTGGTTAGTATATCCGCTAATTGATTTTTTGAGTCGTCCCCGCCACCTGCTCGCAAATAAAAAGATAATGTATGTGTTTGGTTCGAGCGTGAAATATGGAGTTCCCTGAGAGATAGTCTGCATCTTGGTTATTACACTACACTGTTAGTGGATGTCGTGGGATCTCAATTCCGAGCTCATCCAGTATCCATTTAAACCAATTTAGTTCTGATGCCGCATCCACGAGACTGTGATATTCGGCCTCCATTATTTCTTCCAACGCCATGAGACAAGTTTGCTTTCCCAATAAATCAGATAACCCCTATATGACTTCATCGATTAGATACGTCTCTGACCCAATCCACATTTACGTATGCTTCTAATCGGAGATCCTTCATCTTCTTAATTAATGCATTGTACCTTAGAATTCGTTTGGACCGCTGCTGACCAATGTAATTTTGTCATCCGTGTCATAAATTGAGATATCTTATTAACTACATATGCGGTATGCCACATACGGTCGAGGTACTGCAGGGAGTCAATTATTCGTCGAAAACACATAGATCCAGCACATAGTAATCGCACTGCTCACAGGCAACATATGAATGTCTCACATTATTTTGGAAATACATGTATGGATAAAGGGAGGGATGGACCTCCTAACTTTAATAAATTGGCTCATATATGGTTTGACCAAGGTCGGGCCATCCCTCCTTTTTAGGAGGCCTTAGTTCACATCATTGGATTGTCCACTACCAATAATGTGAGTATAAATATGATAGACAACCCAAGGACGAAGCATCTTGAAAAATTATGCCCTATTAAATTCATGTATTAAATAACTTTGAATCTACTTTACTATTTATGCCACTCTACATTCCTTATTGCTCTTACTCTATCTTCTATCTCGATCATTTCGATTCTTGGTTGACTCCCAAGAGCTAGTAATATTGATCTGAGTGAAGAAGATATGTCATCTTATCCATTGTCTTTGTTCTCAATGTTAAAGGCTACATCAGGTGGTATCAGAGCTTGAGTTAATTGAGTTTTGGCCATGATTGAGAACAACGTTACTGTTAGTCGTGAAGAATGGGAATTGAAATGCTCAACAAAAACATTACGGACCTTGCCAATGTGATGCGTAAAGGATTTCTAGATATGAGGAGAAGTATTGCACCGGTGGTAACGACAGTTAACAACCCTCCAGAGCCGCCTGATCCAAGGTAGCCGTGGGAGAGGAGGAATGTCTATCCGTCATTTGATGTCTAACACTGAAGGAAGAAAATGTACCTATCAATCAAGAGGGGGGCTCTACAAAACTATACTTATCAGAGAAGTCCTAAATACCAAAGGGACATAGAAGAGTTTACCGATGAGAATGATTATTAACAAGACCATTGATCATAGGCAAAATAACAAAGGATATGGAGAGTTCAAGTTAAAAATGGATATTCCAACTTTCAAAAGGACGTGTTCCATATTGAAGAATTCATTGAGTGGATAGTTGTAGGTCTTTAAATAAATATTCGAAATTCAAATTTCAATTTTGATATCCGGATTTAAACGAACCGAATTCGGATATCAGAGTATTCGGTTCGTTTAAATTAAATATTTATATTGTTACAAAATTTAAATTTACATACATAACCTTTGAATTTTATAATTTATAAATTTATATATAACCTATGTTAATATTATTTACTATTAAGGATCTATTTATAAAATTTTAAAAATACTTTTAAGTTTTAACGTTAAACACTTAAACATAAACCATCGGGAAGTTCCTATGTTAACCCATTCGGCCATTCCCTTTCTTAGGAGTTAGGGTTTATCTTTTTAGAATTATCCCATATTCACAGCCACAGGTATTTTTTATCTTCTTATTTTCGATCTCTCCCTTTCTCTTACTTTCTTCATTAGATCTCTCTATTTTTTTTGGTTGTTCTCTCCATGTCTAATGTTTTTTTTTGAACAGATTATCTTCCTCGATCTGACCTGTAGACTGGTTATAACTTATAATGGATAATGGTCATGAAATAGTTAATGGTACATACTTTTTGCTTTTTATTTTCTATTTTATGTTTATTAGATAGTTAATGGTATATTCTTTTATATGGTTATAACTTTTTAGGCTTGTTGTTCTGTATTTTATGATCTGTAACTTTTTAGGCTTGCTGTTTTGTATTTTATGATATGTAAACTTTTTAGGCTTGCTAGTTTATGTTTTATGTTTAATGATCTATATTTTATGTTTTACATGTTTCTTCTTAATATTCTATATTATTTTTATAGTGTAAAACTACACTATAAAACTCTGTTTATTAGTGTTTATTTTTACATGTCTCTTCTTAGTGTTCTACATTATTTTTATAGTGTAAAATTATACTATAAAACTCTTTTTATTAGTGTTTATTTTTACATGTCTCTTCTTCGTGTTCTTAGTGTTTATTCTTAATGTTCTAGTGTAAAACTCTGTTTCTATATTATTTAATCTGTTTGTAATGTTTATTCTTTTTATATATTTTTATATTATGAAATATTTAAATGTATAATAGATGTTGTAGATTCAAATGTTGAACCTATGTGCGATGTTCTATTAAATCATGTAGATATGATTGTCAATCAAGGTTCTAATGTTGTCACTAAAAGTGAAGTAAATGATGTTGCAGATAGTAATATAGATTGTACAGATATTAATAAGGTGAAAAAATTAAAAGAGGAAGTTGACCTCTAAAGTTTGGGAACATTATATCAGAACAGAATTTTCCGATGGTACAATCACACCCAAATGCAAGTATTGTCTCCATATAACTTCTGGTCATAGTACGTAGTTCAGGCACTACACATTTGGCAACTCACACTATAAATTGTTCTCGTCGACCAAGAGTAGACATCAAGTAGTCAATGTTAACTTCTATTAGAAATTCAGAAACAAAGACATCTACTATTGGATGCTATAAATTTGAATCTGATGTTGAATCTTTTTGCCAAAATGGTAATGAAACATGACTACCCATTTCTAATGGCAGAACATGAATATTTTAGACATTGGTTAAGTTATGTTTTACTTGTTTATAAATTTTGATCAAAAAACACTCTCAAAGTCGATTGTATTGAAATTTACAATTTGGAGAAAGAAAAATTAAACAAGATCTTAGACACTCTTCCATCAAGAATAAACCTTACTACAAATTTATGGACTTTTGGTCATCAAAAACTTGGTTACTGTTGTGTTACATGTCACTATGTAGACGACTCTTGGAATTTGAATGTCACATACCGGTGAAATACTTGCTACTTGGCTCAAGCAAAAGATTTTAGAATGGAATATCGATAAAAAAATTGATTACAATCGTAGTGGACAATGCTAGCAACAATGAACCAATGGTAAGAGAGATAAAAAATTGGTTGAATGGTAAGGGTTATCTTCTTCTTAATGGAGAATTATTTCGTAAATTTTGGTGTGCACATATCATTAATTTGATTGTGAAAAATGGAATGGATATAATAGTGTCATTGATTGAAAAGATAAGAAAAAGTGTGAAATATATCAGATCGCCAGTTTATAGAAATCAAAGGTTCAAAATTGCATTGAATCAAACTCGACTCAATGAAAATAGAGAGGTTCGAATACTGATTTTTCATTTTTAAATACAGATTTAGTGATTTTCCATTTTAAATACTAATTTTACATTTTATTGTGTTTTATGTTTAAATATTATTTTGATAGGTTGGTTTGGATGTTGATACACGATGGAATTCTACTTATATCATGCTTGAAAATTCTTTGAAAGTTAAAGATGCTTTTGATCGTTTATCAGACTTAGATGTAGATTACAAAGATGCACCGACAATTAAACAATGGGAAATGGGGAAAAAAGTATGTGAGTGTTTGAAAGTTTTTTACACTATAACTGTTCGATCAACTGTCAGCAACTAAGTATCCAACCTCAGACTATTATTTCAAAGATGTGATAGATATATCATCTCGGATTATGAAAAAATCATCAAGATAGTGAAATCAGAGAGACGACTCAAAAGATACAAAGTAAGTTTGACAAGTATTGGGAGTTATGTGGTCTGAATTTGACATTATGGTTGGTTATAGATCCTAGATATAAAATGCAATTTGTTGAATTGGCATATTCTGAATTGTATGGAGTTGGTGTTACTACTTCTTCAGCTATTAATGCGGTTCGTGAGAAATTGAGATTGGTCTACGAGACATATGTAGATTCTACTTCAACTGATGATGGTATGAAAGACATCAATCCTCCTATAAACACACAAAGTCAACCAAAAATTGTTGATCATATTACATCAATATGGCGTTTGTTTGTTAATGACAATAATAATCTATGTTTTTTTAAAAACTACGTTGAATCTGATTTAATCGCTCGAGTCGTTCATATTGTTCGACGATTGCAAGTAGTTACTCATTTTTTACTGAAAAAAAGAAATATTTATAATCAACATGATATTACATTCAAAATATTAAATTATATTGTAATGTAATACTTTATAATTTAATTACAACAATTATCATTATCGACATCGAAAATATCTCTATTTGGTATTTGAAGGACTGAACTCCATTCAGATTCTACCGGATCTTGAATGTAGAAACATTGTTGAGCCTGATTTGCCAAAATGAAAGGTTCCTTTCCAAATTTTCCCCGTGTCGTGTTCACTGAAACGACAACAAAATCATCGACTTTTGTACCTGTTTTTCCAGGATCGTACCACTTACATTCAAACAGACAATATTTAGTCGTGTGACCGTAGCAAATTTCGAAAACATTTTCTAATAATCAATGATATTTAATTTCTGCTACCAACGGAGCATCATTTGGAGATTTAACATACGTTGATGTTGTAGCTGAAAGAAAAATACCGTTATTTTGCGTCGATTTACGATTTGTCAATTCTGATGTCTGAAATTTTAATCCATTCATAATGTAACCACTATAAATTGAAGCAAAACAACTTGGTCCGCGGGAAATAGAATTTAAATCTGTGTCGGATTGTTGAACTTCGGACATGTGTTTCTTAAACCATTCGGCAAATTGTTTGAAGTGTAAATTTTTCAGACGGAGTTGCGTGTGTTTTAGAAACATAACTTTCAATTGCTTCAAGTGCTTATTTTGATATGGTTCGACACTTTCAAGGTCAAACAATATATATTGATGCAACTGTTTCTGTTGTAAAGTAGTCAACGTTATATCAGTCGGTGCATTTAAAAACCCATTGAAATACCTATCTGGCCGATTTGATTTTGTCTCGACATTTTGTAAAAACCGAGAACAAAACGTCATTGATTTTTCAGCAAGATAACTTTTCGCAATAGATCCTTCCGGGTGACTACATACGGTCACATGATTTTTTAAAGTCAAAAGATACCTAAAATGAGAATATATATTGTATGATCGAGACATATTAATTATAAATTTATTTATAATTGTATAAATATACATACCTCTCTATCAGATATATCCATCGATATTGTACCGGTACAGCTATTTTCATTTCGGTTGTTAGATGGATTGTCAGATAAACCATTACAGTAAAAAAATCGAGAGGAAAGATTTTCTCAAGATTCCATAATCTATATATAATTCTTTTCTCCCATCGTTCCATAAGTTTGATTTCGATCACCTTCGAACAAATATCGTGGAAATATCTGTAAAGTTCAACGAGAACCGAAGTCACTACAGGTTTTGTCGATTTTCGTAATGCAATAGGAAGTAACTGTTGCATTATAACGTAACAATCGTGACTTTTCAATCCGATAAATTTTCTTTTTTTCATTTTCACGTTTCTAGAAATGTTAGAACAATATCCATCGGAAAGTCGAAGGGATTTAAACACTGACAGAAATAATATCTTTACTTTCGTCGTTAAGTTAAAACACGCACTCGGAATGTCCCATTCTTCTCCCCGTCGAATAGGATGAAATTCTTTTCGGATTCCCATTGATTGTAAATCGAACCTCGCGTTCAAATTATCTTTCGTTTTACCATCCATTTCCAAAATAGTGTTCAAAATATTATCACATACATTCTTTTCGGTGTGCACAACATCAATATTATGTCGTAGAAGCAACGTCTTCCAATACGATAATTCGAAAAAAATACTCATTTTTTCCCCATCCTTTGGGCAATGGTATTTTCTTCGTTCTTTTCGTCGACGGTCTACAATCTTTTGGTACATTCGATGTTTTACCAAAAGTTACTGAATCTCGAAATGGATAAACTTGACTATATATTTTAAAATCCATCAGACGTTTAGGGACGACTCTAGTTTCGATCTGATTATTGAAACTTTTCTTATCGCTCCTATAATAATGTTTCATATCTAGAAATCGACGATGTCCCATAAAACTCTCTTTCTTTCCATGCTCTAAACGAATACTTTCAGTGTTATTCTTACATAATGCACAGGCTAACTTTCCTTTAGTGCTCCACCCTGATATATCATCGTATCCTGCATAATCATGTATCGTCCACAGAAGTGATGCAAATATCTTAAAAGATTTTTGCGTACGTACATCAAAAGCTGTAACACCATCTGCCCATAAAATCTTCAGTTCATCAATAAGCGGTTGAAGATAGACATCTATATCGTTCCCTGGAGCTGACAGACCGGAAATTAGTAGAGACAACATGAAATTCGGTTGCTTCATACACATCCAAGGTGGAAGGTTGTACGGTATAACTATCACTGGCCAAGTACTATGAGATAGAGATTGCTGACTAAACGGGTTGAATCCATCAGTTGCTAAACCAAGTCTCACATTACGAGGTTCAGATGCAAATTTAGGATGAACCTTGTCAAATTTCTTCCATTGTAAAGAATCAGCTGGATGCCGAAGAAATCTGTCGTCTTTACGTTTGGAATGGTGTCATATCATATCTTCAGAAATTCTGGAACACAGATATAATCTCTTCAAACATGGAATCAACGGAAAGTGACGAAGACATTTTGCTGAAACACGTTTGTTTTTCTGAACGCCTTCGACGACCCACCTACACATTCCGCAATTCGGAAAGTTTCTGCGTCTGCATACTCATTTCGATATAAAATACAATCGTTGCGACATGCATCGATTTTCGTATAATTGAGGCCCAGGTCACGAACCACCGATTTCGCATGGTACATGGTTTTCGGAATGGTCGACTCTCCATTTGGAATAACACGACGCATGATGGATAATAATTTCTGAAAACTTTTATCACTCCAATGATTGTCGCATTTCAACTGATACAATTCCAAGATAAAAGATAGTTTGGAAAACTCTGTGCAACCTGGATATAACTGTTCTTCACCTTCTTTTAGACGGCGTAAGAACGAATTGTTATATCTGTGCTCTGGATCTTTGTCGACTGGATCTACATCGACTGAATCTTCATGGACATGCTCGTATTCTAGAGGTTCTGTTTCGAAAAATTCTTCGTCGACTGTATTCTAAACTACATGTTCTCCGTAAACCGCACGAACCAATCCAATCATATCGTTACCAGTTTCCGGCACTGTCTCTTTTCGTTTTACTTTTTTCTCACCATATTTACTCGGTAACTCTCCGTGACGCGTCCAAACGTCGTAATGTTTCAACCAACCATTTATGAAAACATGTTTTCTCATCTCCTTTATAGAAATCACTTCACTATTCGTGCAGGACGAGCATGGACAAGGTAAATAACCTTCTGGGTGAGTCGAATTCGAAATGACGAAATTAGTAAAAGCTGTTAACCCTTCACCGTATTCTTTCGAAAATCGATCTAAACTCATCCAAGCTTTATCGGGTACTTTCATGATGTTCGACATTATCCTAAAAAATTAAATTTTTATCGAATTATAATTAATTAGATAAAACTTAATTGACTATTACAATATTAATTATAGTTCAATTAATATTAAGTTGAACAGGTGCCGGCGGTGCGGGAGGGGCCGGTGCTGGACGTACTGGTGCTGGTGTTGGATGAACCGGGAGATAAAACCGGAAAGCATCTTGGGGATTGGGTGGTAGAGCCCTCTTACGAGGTAATTGCTAGCTTCACTCTACGTTGCATTTTTAAAATCTAAAAAAAAATTATAAAAAAAAAATTAATTAAATATTTTTTAAACAAATAAATAATTAATTAATCATTTCATGGCAAATTAATGATTATTATTTCAATTTAAAATCATTCAATTTAATAATTATTCATTATGATTTTTATAATTTCATGAAAATTAATCATTATTATTTCAATTTAATAATTACTAATTAATTAACAAATTTTTAATTTCATTCAAATTAATCATTATTATTTCAATTTAAAATCATTCAATTTAATAATTGTTAATTAACTAATTTATAATTTCATGCAAATTAATTAATTAAATTGTTTTAACATTAATTAAATAGTTTTAAAATAAAATGATAAAATATTTCATTATTAACATTCAAATCATTTCATGCAAATTTATTAATTAATATTTAATTTAATAATTCAATTGTTAATTTCATGCCAAATAATAATTTAATATACTAATTGTTATTTCAATTGACAATTAAAATGATAATTTAATTATTTGATTTTACAATAAATTTAATAATTTAAAATTTAGTTGACTAAATAAATATATTTAATTTTTTACCGCAACTTTTACTTCAATCCAAAACTTACGAAATCTCGATTTTAGAAAACCTATAACAAGTCAAATACACAATAATTAATTCACATGATTTTTAAATTATTTAAAAACATAAAATAATTAATTATTCCAAATATTTATTTACTTATTTAAAAACAAAAAATAATTCATTATTTATTTAAATTATTAGAAAACATCAAATTAAATAATTAATTAACAAATTATTTAAAGTTATTAAAAACAATTATTTAAATTCTTAATTAAATAGTTATTTAAATTATATAAACCAAATTTTAAAATAATTGGGAGATTTAAAAATTTTAACTTCTTTTCGCTTCAATATTTTTTAAAACTAGTTAGTAAATTATTTAATTATTTAAAAACATTTAAAAGTATTAAATAATTAATTGATTAATTTCGAACATGAAAAACATTAATTATTTAACTATTTCAAAACATTATATAATTTAATTATTTAAAAACAGTATTTTAATTATTTTAATAACTAATTATTTTAATTTCAAAATATTAAGAAACAGTAATTAAATAATTATTTAATCTCGATTTTAAAAAACCTATAACAAATTAAAACTAAATGGATGTAACCATTTATTTTTAAACTAAATGGATGTAACCATTGATTTTTAAACTAAATAAATTTTATTAAATACCATTGATTTTTAACTCATACGACAATACAATTAAAAAACATAAACTCTTTCATCAATATTTCATCAAAATTCATACAAAATAGATAAACATATATATCAACTTTTTATTCCATACATTCATTCAAGCACAAAATAGATAATAGATAAATAGATAGATATACCTTGACAGATGGTGGGATCGGCGACGGCAGTGGAAGTGGAGACCGGCGAGGATTCTAAACACATATCAAAACACAATCAATATCTAAACACAATCAAAACACATAAAAACACAAATACACATGAACCCATAAACAGTGAGTAAGATTAAATTATCTAAACAATAAAAAACGTATAACCCTAAAAACGGATAACCCTAAAATGATTAAAATAGATAACATCAATATACAAACCACAATCTTAAACTAAAAATAAAAACAACCCATCTAACCTTCACAGACGAAGATGCAGGTACCGGTGGGAGCTGTCGGCGACGGCGAGCGGCTAAAGACGACCGGCGAGCCTAGAACCGGCGGGACACGGAAGATCGATGGAGGAATCGACGGAGAGGAGAAGTAATCGTCGGCGGCGGAGGAATAGAGAAATAAGTTGGAATTTCAGACAGAACACGTCTGTCTGGAATTTGGGGTTTTTAATAAACCCCAAAACTTACATGGTGGATTTCCGCCATGTAAGTACACTTAAGTTCCGACGGGACTTAAGTGAAAGTCCACCCAATCGAAATTTGGGCGGGCTTTTTCCGCCCGACTCCCTGAATACTTAACATGGCGTCCGCCATGTTAAGTCAATTTAATCGGGTAATCAGGTTGAATATTGGGGGGAAATCGAAATTTTGGGCGGGAGTTTTTAGATGGCGGAAATCCGTCATCTAAACACCACCATCGAAAATAAATTTGAACCGCCGTCGAGCCAAAACCTTTCCTCGGCGGACTCAATGAATAGATAACGGATATCCGCCATCAAAACAATTGGATTATTGATGGCGGATTTCCGCCATCTAAAAGCCACCATACAAGGTCCTTTTTTTGTAGTGTATTCGAATTCGGTTAAAATAACCGAGTTCAAATTCGGATAGCAAAATATAAATTCGATAGGTAAACGAACCAAATTCGAATATGATGGTATTCGGTTCGAATTTGGTTTATTTACAGGCCTAGATGGCTGAAGTCGAGAGGTTTTTCGACTACATGATATATTATTGATGAAGAGAAACAAATTAAATTAGTGGTGATGAGATTCGAGGGAGTTGCATCTGCCTGATGGGACCAAATTATGGTCAATAGAAGGAAGTATAATTAACAAACGACCGGTTGAGACTTGGAGCAAACTTAAGAGGTTATAAAACAAAGATTCTTACCAAGTGATTGTGAGGGGGTTCTTTTCATACAATACCACCAATGCAATCAAGGGATCTCGGACCGTGGCTGAATATGCCAAAAAATTCCACAGGTTGTCTTAGGAAAATTAATATGAGACTAAGGAGCAACTGATTTCGAGATTTGTGCAAGAGTTGAAGAACAAATTCTAAGAGAAGTTAATCAGATAGAGAAGAGGACTGATTTTTTCTTCTAAATATACTTCAGAAGCTTCTACTAGCAGAGTTGTTCAACCTAATAATAGAGGTATACCTGAGGACAAAAGAATTAATACTGAAATAGGGATAAATTTGAGGCAGAATTACAAATGTAATTAATGAATGGGGCATAAATCTAATGCATGCCACAGAAGAGCTGAATTATATTTAGTGGATGACAAAGGTAAGGAAATAGTTGAGGAACAGGAAGAAGACTCTGATGAACACTATGATGACGGAGAGCTTTCAATTCCCGATGAGGGTCTAAGACTATCCTATTTGGTTCACAGAAGTTATTACATTACTCACACTGAGAATGTGTCTCAAATAACTAACCTATTTAGGACAAGATTACCATTAATCAAAAGGTGTGTGACATTATCATTGATAATGATAGCACATACAATTTAATTGCTCTGAATGCAATTAAAAAATTGGAACTCAAAGTGGAAAAACATCCTAGACCTCACAGTGTGTCATGGATTCAAAGTGGAGACTCATTTTCTGTAGACAAGCGCAGCAAAGTACCATTGTCAATTAGAAGGAGATATAAAGATGAAATTATATGTGATGTGATTAATATCGATGTCACTCTCACTCATGTGTTTCTAGGAAGGCATTGACAATATGATGTGTATGTCAACCATGCACAAGGGAAGGTCAAACCATTATATGATCCAAGTGGATAAAAGGGAAAAAGTAAACAATCCGAGAAGCCCAACCTAATGGTGAAGTTTCAAAAGGAGTTTAAAAAAATCCTAAATCTGAAATATGAAGGTCTAGCTCTAGTGGTCAAGAAGGCAACAAAAGCAAAGAGAGTTTACATTCCTCTAGTTGTATTAGAATTACTAAGAGCT
This sequence comes from Zostera marina, assembly GCA_001185155.1. Classification (NCBI taxonomy): domain Eukaryota; kingdom Viridiplantae; phylum Streptophyta; class Magnoliopsida; order Alismatales; family Zosteraceae; genus Zostera; species Zostera marina. Next base: position 242,931 of record LFYR01000811.1, read on the forward strand.
TTTCTAAGGGTGACAAAATTAAAACAACAGAACTTCCACCCCACAAGACCATTGATCACATAATAGATTTTATTCCCGGGACTTCTTTACCAAACTTAGCTCACTACATGCTAAGTCCAGCTGAGACCGAAATATTGCAATCATAGGTAGATCTAGTTATTGAAGGACGGATTAATCAAGAATTTTATAAGTCCATGTATTGTTCTAGCATTGCTAGTTTCAAAAAAAATGATGACTATGGAATGTGTGTTGACAATAGAGCAATTAAAAAAATCACCATTAAATATAGGTTTCCAATTCCTAGACTGGAGGAGTTACTTGATGCATTGGTGGGAGCTGAATTACAAAGTTAGATTTAAAAAGAGGATAATATCATATCCGAATAAGAGAATGTCATGAATGGAAGACAATCTTCAATATTAGCAAAAGGCTTTATGAATAGCTAGTCATGCTATTTGGCATGCCAAATGCACCCTCTACCTAGATGAGACTAATGACTGATGTATTCTAATCCCTTTTGAATGAATGTGTAGTGATTTTCTTTGATGATATTCTCATATTCAGTAAAGACAAAGAATCACACTTGAAAGATATTGAGAAAGTTTCACCGTTATTGGACAAAAATCACCTTATGGTACATGAATTACTTGTTTTAGATTATATAGTGAGGTATCATGGGTTGAAAGTAGACCCATCTAAAACAACAACTATGGACAATTGGATGACTCCCTCCAATATATCAGAAGTCAGGAGTTTTTTGGGGTTTGCCTTTTTCTATTGGAGGTTTATCAGAAATTTTAGCACCATTACAAGCCTCGCAATAGATTGTCTTGAGAAAAGACCCTTCTAATGGACATATGAGGCTGATAGAGCATTTAAAGTCCTCAAGAGAAAATTACAAAAACACCAGTATTGAGTCTGCCAGACTTTTCCAAAAATTTCCAGATTGAATGTGATGCAAGTTCTTATTGCCGTTCACAGTGAAAAGTTATCTGTAGAAATAAGGAATTGGACAACATATGAGCAAGAGCTTTATGATGTAGTAAAATCATGCAAGAATTGGGAACCCTATTTGCTTTAAAATGAATTTATAATCCAAACAGATCATATGATATTGAAGCATGTAAACAGTTTTAAAAGTACAAATAGAATGCATGTGTGAGATGAATCTCCTACCTTCAGAGGTTCCATTTCACACCAAAGCACAAATATGGAAAAGGTAATAGAGTTGTTGATGCTATAAACAGGAAAAATAATTTATTAACCATCTTAAGAGCTCAAGTAACAGACTTTGAGAGAATTAAAAAAGGTGTACCCAAGTGACAATGATTTTAGCACTTATTAGGAGTTGTGCTAGAATAAAAAAATTGTTAAAAATTACATTCAAGAAGAATTTATTTTATATAAGAACATGTTATGCATCTTTGTGGATCTACTCAGATAGAAATTAATTGCCACACTTCATTCTGGAGGTCTTGCAGGACACTTGGGGAAGAGACAAGTTTACAACACAACTAAAAATAGATTTTATTGGCCCAAAAATGAAAAACCAAACATAAGAGTATGTCCAAGCTTGCCAAATATGTAAGGAGGCAAAAGGAAATTAAAAAACAAAACACTGGTTTCTATATTCCACTACTTAGTCCTAAAGAACCATGGGTAGACCTCTCTACGTATTTATTTCATATTAGAACTGCCTAAAAAAAAAAAGGTTTGACTCCATCTTTGCCATTGTGGACAAATTTTCCAAATGGTTAATTTCTTGGCATGTAAAAAGATAAGTGATGCAGTCCACATTGCTCAATTTTTTTAAAAAGAAATTGTAATGCTACATGGTCACATGAGGTGCCAAAGTAAATAGAGTCTGATAAAGATACTAAATTCCTATCACGCTTCTGGTAAACACTTTGGGAGAGATTTGGTACTAAATTGAATTTCAGTACCTCCTGCCACTCACAGTCTGATGGTTAGAGAAAAGTGGTAAACAAATCACTTGGTAATTTGCTAAGAACATTGGTGAGAGAGAATGAGAAGAAGAAAAATAGGTTTATATATTCCTCAAGCCATATCTAAGAAGGTTTGTGCTTGTTTTCTTCGATGATATTTTAATTTATAGCCCGGATTGTCCGGAATGATGTTAAAGATTCTAGAAGTGAATAAATTACATGCAAAACTTAATAAATGTGAGTTTGGAACCCAAACAATAGGCTATTTGGGCATGTAATTTTGATGGAGGGGATTGTTGTGGGCCAAAATAAAATTAGAGCTGTCCAAAACTGGCCCAAACCAGACAATTTGAAACAGTTAAGAAGATTTCTTGGTTTGTCTGGTTATTATAGGAGATTTGTATATGGGTTTGCAAAAATAGTCAATCCGTTAATTGCTTTACTATGCAAAAATGCTTTTGAGTAGAACCAAGAGGCAGAACAATCATTCTAGACACTAAAGAGAGCATTGACAACAACACTAGTGTTGCAATTACCATACTTTAGTAGAACTTTTAATGTTGAAACAGATGCATCTGGTACAACTATATATGAGTGCAGTATTATCACATGATCGAAGACCGATTACGTTTTTTAGTTGAAAATTCACGCCAACAGTTATTCATGGATCAACCTATATTAAAGAAATGTGTGCATTGGTGGAGGCTATAAAAAAGTGGAGACACTACTTATTGGGTAGAAAATTTATGGTTATTACTGATCATGCGATTATTCGACATTTACACTCACAAATAATCCACACTCTCGATCAATAAAGATGGATGAGGCGACTGATCTGATTTGACTTCCTAATCAAATACAAACCCGACGGAGAAAACATAATTGCAAATGCTTTATCAAGGAGAGATCAAGAAGAGTCGGACGCATACTCCAGTGCTATTTCGTCTTCAAAAACATCAATACCAGAAAAAAAATCATGAGAGCAACAAAAAGAGATAAATGGTACATGGAACTAAGGGAAAAAATATGGAAGGATCCAATACACAAGCACAAACATTCAATTAAAGTAGTTTGATTTTTTATGATTAACAGATGTTAGTCCTCAACGAAATAACATTAAGGAATTTCTTGTTCAAGGAAGCCCATCACTCACTGGAAGGAGGGCACTTAGGGATAACATCTACGATTGCACGTTTATCACGATTCTGTTATTGGAAAGATCATGCGGATGATGTTAAAAATTAGGTAGAGAGATGTATCATCTGTCAGGCAGTAAAGATACCTAGCTAACACTAAGAAGGTGGGTATCCTCCAACCATTACCAACTCCTAATCAGATTTGGGAAGATCTCACTACGGATTTTATAGTGTCATTACTATCATCAACAGAAAAAATCAAACATACTAGTTGTTGTCGACTGTCTATCGAAGGGTTTCCACTTTATCACAATCACAACCCTTATCATAACGTCCTCAATGGCAAAGTTGTTCTCCGAGTTCATCATGAGGATACATGGTGTACCAAGAAGCATTGTCTCTGACATGCATCGTATCTTTATGATCAAGTTTTGGAATTAATTTTTCACAAGAATGAGTATAAAGTTATACCTCAGCTTCGTCTATCACCCTCAATCCGTCTATACCATCCAAACACTCAATAATTTTTAGACAAAGTTCTCTAGTGATCTAACCACTCATGCGACATACAATTTTTCCCATACCTTGGTCATATTGGATTGTCTTTTATGAAAAATCATTAACAGAAACTTTAATTCCGTCAAATCTTGAGGCCTTGATGAGCCCTTCAATATTCAATTACCAAATCTTCACACAAGGATTTATGGGAGTTTAAAAATAGATTTCAATTGACTACCACCCTTGCACTTGTTGGATTTTGTATGTTGGGATCTAGGACTAACCCTGAGTCTAATACATACTTTTGTAACATGCAAATGAGGTACATTAATTTTTATTGTAAGGCTCCCCCCAACTTGATTGCCTCTTCTTCCGCCTTTGATCCTCCCACTTAGTCAGTATTTATAGCCTTCTTCTCGCTTCTGGGTTTGGGCCTCAACATATTTGAACCTTGGTACCCGAAGCCTGTTCTTTTAGGGTCGGATGGAAACACACAATCAAATTATGGAGTATCGTATCGTCAATTTTCTATACCATTGTGAATTATGGGTGGTAATTAATTAAGACTAGTTTGTTTTCTTGTAATGATAGTCTGGGTTGCTTATCACTTCATCTTATTCAGAAGTTGATTATTTTCTCAAAAGTTTACTTCTACTGATAGGTACATATTCAATAATACCAACAAACACTATATTCAACTGCTATGAGGAAATGGATTCTCTGATCGAATGTTGGTTAGTATTGTTGGTTGTATTATTACCAGTTTATCATTTCTATCTATCTATATAGGCCACTAGAACCACCATGACACCATTTGAGTATTTCATTTCTAGTTGATCTTATTGTAGTTGAATCGTTTTTAAATTGATACAAATCAATTCTCACTGAGTGTGGTCGATCAATTTCTTATCTTGACATTTTCATAGTCACATTGTTACTTTTTGAAATTCACACTATCATACATATAAATCCCATAATATATGGGCAAAACTTAACTCAATTTTAATACAAATTAACTAATTGAAATGAAGTCTTAAGTAACAATCTTCATCTCTATTTTCAAGAAGATCAAGATCAATATTTATGTATGTTAATGTTAGAGTGTTAAGTAGGTAAATTGTTATTTAATTAAGTGTAACATGGGGATTACTTAAACTTAAGAGTAAATCAAGCTATAGAGATAGGTATAGGCATTAATGTGAAAAATCCTCCCAAAATCCTCCCAAAATATAACTAATATATATGAATAGCTATTAGTAGATGATGAAGTGCACTCTTCTTCCTCCATATCCCTATAGCTAGATAGTAGAGCTTTTAATGCTAAGTGAGATAAATTTAATCATATCATTATAACTATGTCACAATACAAGGAAATTGACATAAATGAAATTACATAAGATTGTAAATTCAATTTTTGATAGATACTTTAAATTTACCTGATGATTTATATCAGGTAATTAGAATTGACGGTTGGTTTTGTACCACATTAAATACTTTATAATTAATTAAGAAAGAAGATAAATAATACGTTAAATGGAATTTTTTTTGAATTAACTATAAATATTGAATAAATTAATTTAAGAATCAAATATAAATCAGATAATTTTTCATCTGTATCAAGGATTTCCTTTAACTTTTACATTCTCTCAATCAAAAGGGTAATTTTATCTTTTCGAAAATTCATCACTTTTGCTCAATTTTTTTGCAGTGATAGAACATGACCACATGAGGTTATAATTTCATGAATTCTATTGAGATAGTTGAGATGATATATTTAATATTTATGAGATAATTTTGAAAACCAACAGAGAATCACATGAGTCAAAATGAATGAGTTAGATTCAATATCTCGCATTTCCACTTCATTTTTACAATTTTCATTCTCCTTTAATGTTAAGATGGAGTTTTCTAAAAATATATTAATTAATGAGTGCTTACTATGAGTCTATGACCAGTGACATGAGTAAAAGATACTTCATATAGATATAATATTGTAAATCAAGAATGACAACTTTTAGTTCTATCTAGCTATAAATAACACTAACCATTTAGCAAAACATCAACTCACAAAAAAACCCAATAAAGAAAATGGTGGTTTCTATCATTGCCATCTTCATATTTTTCTTCTCCTCACTCATGCCAACCACTGCAATTCAAACCCTAATTGCAGAAACATGTACCAATATCTCATGGACAGATACCAACATCAACTGCGACTACTGCATTGCCGCCCTCGAAAGCAAACCACCCTCAAAGCACAATAACCACATCATCAACCCCCAAGATTCATCAAATTATTCCAAAAAATCATTGAAATCCTTAGCTCATCTATCCATAGAGATTGCGAGGAAAAATGCCACAAACACAAGGAGACACATAAAACGACTCATGAAGTCGCCAATGGTGAAGAACGAGGATGCGTACCTTAAGAGCTGCCTTGAGGATTGTCTTGAGCTCTACACAGACGCTTCTAGGAGTCTAAAGATGTCGAGGAGGTATGTAAGCAAAGGAAGGTTTGATGATGCCAATATTTGGGTGAGTAGTGTTGTGGATTCTGCAGAGACCTGTGATGAAGGGTTTCAAGAGAAGGAAGGTGTTAACAACTTAATGGCCAAAAGAGATGGGGATTTATTTCAGCTTTCTGTTATTAGTCTTGCTATAATAAATAAGTTGGTTTGAAATCTACTAAATTAATCTGTCACCTTTACAAAGGAAGATATATATAACTGGTGATATATTATGTGATTCTGATATATTTTTTATTAAAAAAACACTGTAGCTTTGTTAAAGTTTTAGAAAACGTTTAAGCTATTTGCACAATACCAATTTATATATATATTTTTTGATAACAGAAGGTACCTAAAGAATTACCTTCAAGTGATATACCAGTCACATAATATATTATCGTTGTGGTGAAAATTACGTACACAAGACTAAAACCCTGAATCATTAACAAGTTTAATAGTTATTGTGACCAGTTAACAAATTTTTTCGTGCCTTCTCATTTATACTCTTGATAGATCAATTCAACCTAATTATCAAAAAAAAAAATTAAATTTTTTTATTACAAATAAATCGACGATTTAATTCATCACTTAAAAAAACTCGAATATATTTCAATTAGGATTTAATATGGGTAGACTAGGATGGGGTGGATTTTCCATCTTGATCCCTTGACTTGGATATTTGAATTCGAGAACCTTGTGAAAATTTGATATCCCTATGTGAAATATATTTATCAGTTGCGTTTTTGGTGCGGACATCGCGTGTACTGGATTGGACGGCCGTTCCCTATCGCGTTGTCCGTCCCTTACACTCGCGCCATTCGTCCCCTACATTCGGAATCGCGATTCTGGTTCCAGTTCCACGATTTCAGTTCCTGAAACCGTGTCAGTTCCAGGTCACGTCGGACATCCGTCAGATTTGAAATTCGACGAATCCGTGGGCCATCCGTAGCAAGCTTCAGGACAACCGCACCTGAAGCTGGCTGTATATTTATTATTAAAATTATGTCTGTATTAATATAAATTAAATAAGGTTTTAAAATTTGCATAAATAAAAAAAAATAGACGCAGCCTCAGGCGAGATTAAGGGTGAGAACGGGGTGGGTCGTCCTGATATCGTCCCGTTTCGTGCCTCGGTGGTAACTGGGTTCGAGGTAGATATTCTGTCTCGTTTTTAAAACTTTACCCCGTTGCCCTTGTCATATTCCGGGGCAGGTCTCGGGATAGGATTGCCCTATTTTTTATATTTATTAATTATTATATTAGGAATTTAGGATTTAGATTTTATGGGTAAAAATTTATGAGAACTATAAATGTTATTTTATAATGAACTATAAATATTATTTTATGATTGTTGTAATATGTTTAATTTTATAATTGTTGTTAATTTTATGATTGTTTAATTTTATCTTTAAATTTCAGATTTTTATACATGCAAGATTGTAGGGTGGTTAGAGGCGGTCGTCTGCCCCATCACCCGCTCTTAGAGGAGACAGTAAAATTGAGATAATGTAAGATATTTCAATTTAAAATGAGTAATTATCAGTTGCGTCGAGATTAAAATACGTTAAATTAATTTTGTCCATTAGATCGATTTTTCGTCGTCTATGTGTAAATGAGTCCAGGTCTGATCATGGGTCCGGGTCCAAATCAACGAAATTAAACCCGATCCATTTACACCCTTATATTATTTTGCTTAGTACATGTTAGTATCTTATGTATTATTTAACAACCCATTTAAAAAACAATTTTGTCAAATCCCCAAATTCAATTTTAAATATATATTTTCGGATTTTATAGATTTAATTATTTTCCAATTTTATCGTAGAAACCTGTCGTGTGCGAGGGGGAAGATCCTCAAATTCAAATGCAGAATCCCTAGCTACTGGGCACTGGCTAGTGCTACCTACTGCTCTTTAAGTACCTGATTCTTACAGCGATATGACTAACAATCGCCATATTTCCCAAAACTCTTGCAAGACGCTACGCTGAATCCGTCGCTGCCGCATAGGTGAATTCATCTGATCTGATCCGATCCGATCCGATCTGATTTGATTTGATCTACAAAATGTATTCGATTTCTTGATGATTTTTCTCGTTTTTTTCGACTGTTAATTTCGCACAAATCACAATCGATTTCTGGAACTCTGGAAATATTATTGTGAAAATCACCTCGGAGAATATTTTTATCATAGATATACCCAGAATTTTGAGCAGGAATTCTGGTTCTGTTTGAGTGTCTAACTAGATAGATAATATGTCGTGTAGGAAGAAAAAAACATAAACAAACGATTGTAGTATCTCCCTATGTAAAACCGTTGCCATCGTTAATGGCCGGATCCAACAGAAGATCGAAAAAATTAAGCTATTCTAAATCGACGGAGACGATGCAGGTTTCTTCTGGAATCAGCTCACTCCGATCTGGATATTGGAGAAGAGGCGTTTCGTGTTACTTCATTGCAGCGATGGTTTCTGTTTTGGTTGTGTTTGTTGTTTCTCTCGTTTGGATATTCTCTGTGTCGAATGATGTAGTTGCTACTCAGATCTATACCATTGACGTGGTCAATGAGTACCATCACGACCCTGGCGCCTTCTCCCAGGTTTGATTTTTTTTTAAATTTCGTTTTTTGGCAAGGGATATGATGCTGGCTTCTGTACTTCTGTGTATATTTCATTTGATAGAAAAGGGGAGAATAAGATAGAAACTGTTAATTAAATCATTTGTTAATTTAAATGTCGTTCACCAGTTCTCACTCCATGGCTACTGATTTTCGAAAGTCCCAATTTATCCATCTTTAATTTTCCTTTGATATTATGGGGGTAAGTAATCAATAGTGAATTAGCGATATTTTTCATGTTTGCTAGAGCTTTGGTGGTTTATGGTTCTTTCTCTTTATAAATGTAGGGGGTAGTTTTCAACCCATATGACATTCCATATACCTATGTAAATCACCCCACAATGAAGCCATTAAGCCAATGATCAATATCAAGCCAGGTGAACTTTCAACATAACTATGATCACTGATGAGTATGAGACTGTCTCAATGAGTAACTATCCTATTTAAGCTTCATTACAATTTACAACCATGTTGTTTGAATTGATTTATAAGTCAGTCATCAGTTGTTCTATAGTTATTATGATCCTCATTTCATACATTGTCATAAGTTGGATGTTACATTTATGTTTTGATCCCTCTCCTTAAAATTAAATTTTGTTGAGAACTTGAGATGGCATTTTGTTCATTGATTTATTTGCATGCTTATTCTTATACATCATCATTATTCTTATCGATTATTGTGTAGCATGCTTATTGCTATTTTAAATTACTATAATTAAATATCACCTATTATAACTATTTTATCACAGGGACTCATTTATGCCGGAAATGACACATTGTATGAATCAACTGGTCTGTATAAGAAGGTAATTCATATGATATAATGATATACCATAAAAAGTTGGATACTATATTTTAGAAATCGTGGTTTAGGGCTGATTAAAGATCAGAACATAATTTTTAGATCAGAGTAAAATCGAGAGAAGAGGGAAGGAGAGGTTAAAAGAACACAGTAGATTTTTTAACGTGGTCCACCTCTTAAACGGTGTACGTTCACAAGATTTCTCTCTCTAGTGGTTATTACTTAAAGATACAAGTTATTAGGGTATTACATAGGTATTTATACTGTCTGATTAATCAGGGCACACAATCCAAGATAATCATTGGTTTCTGTCATATAACTTTTAATGATTTTACATAGCTACTTAATGGAAGGAATTTAATAAACAGTCTCTACATAAACCTTTGAGTAATCCAACTTATAATTTCTAACATTATATTCTATGACTTTAAGTCATGGTTTAAAATGCATGTGCTTCGATGCTGAAGTGCAGGTGTAATCCTGCCTTACTAGGTATATACTCAAGTGGATTCCTCAGAGTATCCACATAATACTTGAATTAAATAAGAAAAACTGATGGAAATCCACCCATTGCTATGAGATCAGTCATTACCTTACCATGATATGAGATTACTCATTGCTATGAGATCAGTCATTACCTTATCATGATATGAGATTACTCATTGCTGCTTTTGTCAGATTCCGGTGAGGTCTGTGAATTTCGGCAAACCTTCTTCTAATATTTTATTTCTATTTTCTTGTATTGATAGTAATATGCTACTTAAGAGGTTTAGACTTCACTTATATATGCATATATCTATAAATTTGAAATTACAGGCTGCATATTAGGTATGTCTTGGTGCATTTTAAACCTTGCTTCATGTCTTCAATTCTTACAATCCACTGTAATATCACTAGTGCTATTATCTTCATATTTTGATGACTTGATCAACAAATTAATGACTTATGTTTCTCTGTTTCTTCTATTTTCTACATATGCATCATCAAACACTCAAAGATGCTTTAGAAATTAATAATACGAGTAGATCAATTTTCAATTCATAATTATCTGTAATATCTATAATTGTTCCTCTTTTTTGTATGAGCAGAATAATTACTTTTCATATGTTAATTTTTTTCCATGATTCATGACCTTCAACTGTTGACTCATTTTCTTTTCTCACATTCAGTCATCAGTTCGCAAGGTCCATCTGCAGACTGGCAAGGTATTAGGCTACATTATATAAGTTTTATTTTTCCTTTAATATAAGTCCTCACATTGGGCATTGGACATGGTCACACGTAAATCTAAATATCTAATAAGTATATTGAAGGGATATATACCTTGCAAATGATGGGGAGAATATTACATGAAGATTTTAGTATCATAAATATGTATCATATGATTCTATATCCTATAAGAAGCACAATCTTTCATAGATTGAAAAACAAGCTATACGCTCATGGGACTCCAATCTCTTGAGGCTTCAGTCCTTGGCCAGTTAGTCAGGGTCACAGCTGTATAAGAGATAGACAATGTTTTTACATTTACTGTACTTGCATTTCCCTATATTCTGTAATCTTGGGCTATGCCCAACCTCTTTTCAGTAATGAAAATTTTAATTAAAAAAAACATGATTTCATGTTTGCACTGTTGTGTTGATGGTTACTTCATTGTGTACATTTGTTTTTTTCCCCCGAATTTCTCAACATTCAATACTGCTTTGTTTCTGCACACACAGATTGAGGTCTTTCATAAAATGGGTGATTCTTGGTTTGGTGAAGGGATGACACTTCTTGGTGATAGGTTGGTTATTCAATAAAATATCTCTTAGACTCTTATATCTGTCTTGTTTTTTTATTCGGTATTTTAATTATTTTTGAAGTACTCTTAGTTTTAAAAGTGACTGATTGATCATCTTCACCGTTTAGCCACTTTGGTCACTTAATACAAAATCTCCAAATTAACCCAAATTTATATAATTATATTTTATACAATTTTAAGATGTTAATGCATAGTTCTGCTGGTGAATTGGATAATATACATTATACGGAAAGTAAAATTATTCCATCTTACCATAATCAAGAAAATTATGAGATTTATGAATGTATGTTGATAACATTCTTCTATTCACTAAGACCAATCTCAAATCTTTGAGAGGTATCAACAATATCCTTGAGGAATTCTCCATCTTCTCTAGTCTCGAAATTAACAGAAAGAACTCTGCCATCTTCTCCAAGGTATGCGCATTGTGCAATACTGACCTACACAACATCTTAGGTTTCACAGTCACGCCCTTCCCATCTTGCACTTTGGTCTGTCCACTGATAGGAAGTAATCCTATAAGCAATGTTGGATGTTAATTCAATCTATAGAATAGCTTTTGGAAAAATGGAATGGAAGATGTCTTCTCTCTCCTATGATTGTAGGATTCAGTTGGCCAATTGGATCATAGCTGGAAAATATATACATTAGGCTCAAGGCACCTCCCTTCCTGTTTCAAATGTGTAGAAAGTCAAGAAACTTGCATGGGAGGCTTTGGCCTTAAGAAATCTCCCCATTATCACTAAGAAAGTCTTAGTAAAGAGGACAATATCCTATTGGGATCGGGAAAAATTTATCCTCTCTTATTGGGTAAAGAAGAGTTATATTAAGTGAAGAGCAATGTCAGTAATTTTTCGAAACTCAAGTCATGACTGCTATTGAAAATTCTAAAATCTCTTGACCAGAAAGGATGATATAGATATTTAAAATCCAAAAATTCTTGATTGTCGAAGTGATTTCAAATTGACATCAAGGCTAGGAAGTACCTTCAAAAAGATTGGTTCTATTGTTGAAAAAATCAGGGAAAGTGGGCACAATGATACTTTTTGAAGGGATCTGGTCTCACATGCCTACAGAATTTTCCATCATCAAATGAGGATTCTTCACCACTTTGGGGCCTCCAAATCCATATTGATTGCCTCCTTTGGGGAGCTTCAGATGACAATATTGGCCACTTCTTTAACTGCAAATATTCAAGGGAATTGCTTCTAACCATCACATAGTCCTTTAACCAATCAATCGGGAGGATACTAAATATCTTCACTCCTACCATTATCCAAACTGACATCAGAATAGAAAATGTAAAGAGGCCTTCCAGAAATTAACACATCACCTTTCCTGTTGGGGATTGCACTGTGCTGTCTCTCTTGGCACATTTGGACTGAAAGAAATAGAAGACTAAAGCTGGACACCTTGAGGCCACCAGATGTTCTTGCTAGAAAAAATTATAAAATATATTATTAGTAATATCATTTATAATGATGTTTTGTATAATTAGCTAGTTAATATCTTAATTATTGTAATTAGCTAGCTAATAGTTTAATTTTAGAATCTTCTAATGGATAAGACTTTATAGAATCTGTTAGTATGATTCTGTTAAGATCTAATCCTCCTAAATTGTATATAACATAATTAATGACAGTTTAGGAGGGATCAATCACTGGATCTCCCCCATTTCCCGTAAACTTCTTACTGTTCTCATTAATAGATATCAATATCCTTCAAGCATGATATCCAAAAAAATCCTAATAGGCTCCAGATGGAGAAAAAAGCACTTTATATGTGAGAGACCAATCTTCTGAGGCAACATCTCTAGTTATTTAATCACTAGGGATAATGCTAGATTGGAAAGTGTTGATGGGGTTGTCCTATTTTTATGTAATTCTGAGCATAGTTTTACATGCGATCGCCTAGGAGCGCCTAGGCGATCATGCGACCTAGTACATGTAGACGACTGCCTTCATGCGCTAACCCAAATACCCATTAAATTCTTATAAAAAAGAGGGGGTTAGGGATTTAAAACTCTATTCCCTCATTTCTTCCATTTTCCTCTCTTTTCTCCCAAATTTTCAGCCACCTCTTTTTTTCTCCCACCTCTTTTTCAGCAAGTCTCCTCCGACGACCGGAGAATCTAGGCGGCTGCGACCTCCGGCGAACATTTTAGGCGATGCCTAGGCGACCTAGGCGTTTATACGACCAGTTCAATCGCATGAATGACTGGCCGCATGTAAAAGCTTGATTATGAGCATGACCCTCCATATTCTTATTGGAATTTTTACTTCATCATTTAAAGAAAAAATTCCAACTTATGTTTAGAAATTGGAATAGATCAAAATCCAGCTAAATTGAAATTGTATCTTGACTATCTTCGAAAATTAGCGAGTCTACATTCTTTCCTTTCTCCGACACTTTTTTCTTTGATTCAAGCCTCATGCATTGCTTCGATTTTTGCAATTTTTCTATTTTTTTCCTTTTGAATTTATGGGAGATATTGTTCATTGAATGAAGCTATTGGTTTTACAGGTTATTTCAAGTAACATGGTTGAATAAGAAGGGTTATATATATGACCAGAATAACCTTAGTCAGGTGCATGTTTTTTCAAGATACAATTATTTTTAGCTTGAGTATGTCATTTTGATTTGTTTTTATTATCATTATTTTTTTTTGCAAATATTAAAAGTTTTCATTAAAAATAATGAAGGGCAATGCCCTGAAATACAATTGAATAGGAAAATAAAAATACGGTCGGGTTGATATTGTGATTTCCACTATATCGACCTTCTCCTATCTAGCTATCCTTCCTAGTGTTTTAACTAAGAATTTGGCCTCAGGAGGGTTGTCTCCCAAACCTGCATAATAGTCATTTCCAATTGTAAACCACATTCTTTCTTAAAGATATCAGCTCTAAAAGATATTCTGCAGTCCGTTACTATATCAGCTAGAACGACAAATTATCGTTATTTAGTTATACTTGGAAATGAATACATGTTAGCATGTTAATGTGCAACTTTAGACTATGGGAATGACCTACATCCATAAATGTCATGCAATTGTATGTTTCTTCATTCTTATTGTTTGATTTGATAATATAAGTGAAATCTCTCACCCTTTTCCCCTTTGTATTAAGGTTAGGTTGATAGTTGACTAACCCCAATATTACATTTAACTGATTTAAGTATTTACCCATTAACTACTGTTATTAAAGAGAAATCCCAATCGGCACGTAGTCTACCTTATAACTCAACAGAGAAATAGAGAATATATTAATACAATACAATATAGATGGAAATAATAAACGTTCAGGGAGTTTTGCTAGTCTGTTTTATCTCTTTTTCCCCTACTACTAGCACTCTTTTTAAACATTGCTGTTTTTATTACTTTACGATTTTTTCTTCTGTTTCGTTTATTTTCTGTTGTAAACTCTGATATACAATTTTAGTTTTTACCACTTCTGTTACAATTATAGCTTAAAAAAAACCTAGCTCTACTCGTGGCTAGGTTTTCATAGGGTCTGTTTCTGAGGCGTTTCCATATTAAGTGGGTTATTCTGAGTAAACAAAGCATAAAATCTATTTTTTTCACCGTTCGAAGATGAAAGAAGTCACAGGTTGGAGGGTTTCTCACATGGAGGAGGAACACAACAGCAAGCAAAAGGACTACCAGCTCGAAAGGTAGGAATTCTGGAGGGACAGCATACCAACCAAAAAAACATGGATAAACTGAGAGAACATACACAGAGGCACAATGGAGCTGAAGGCAAACACATCAATGCTCTAGACAGAGGGATCATTAGCAAATGGAAAAAAGAGACACCCTATGCATTTCACCAATTAAGGGGGCTGCAATATATTTCACCACTGATCAGGGCCGAACATAGGCATGCCTATCTATGTTCACAGGGAAGCTCTAGAACTCCCAAAGTTCGGACAGAGCCTCAGAATAACTATCAGGGTCTTACCAAAAATAAATGGGGAGTTGAAGGCAAAATCCAAATTGGGAGATTTAAAAACTCAACATTTGAAATGTCCTTCACAAGAGGATAGCCCAAAGACAGGGGCACTAATTGAGTGTGGTCCTAATTATACAATCCAATGGAAAAATGGAACCCTAAATAAAAAAATGGCAAATATAGGTGAGGAGCTTAGAGATAAAGGCCATAGAGACAACCTATCAGAAGGAATCTGGGCTAACAAGCCCACAAAATTCTCAATTCTTCTATCGAGAATAAAATGGGGTCACATGAACACTTTCACCAGATTCAATGGATGGGGCATGTCCATCCATATTATGCAACACTGGAAATGAAGCAAGAGGGCACCTATTCTTTAACTGTCCTTACTCCAGAGCCATCCTCTTACCCCTAGTAGAAAAATTAAACAATGCTCTCTGGAAAATCATGAACATATCATACCTACTACCACACACCCTGACATCAGGCTAGGGGACCTAATTGAAGCATGCCAAAAGCTAACTCATCACTCTCAAATTTGGGGCTTATTATGAATCATGATTGGATCCTTGAGCTGACACATATGGGTAGAATGAAACAGAAGATGTGAACAACATACATCCAGGCCAACAGAAATAGTTCTTAAGGAAGTTATAAGTGACATAAGCAACTCTTTTATGCCTGAGATCTACAAAAAGAGTTGTTGTCATCCTTTGGGGCACAACACAATACAGATACAAGCGGCCTAGAATATCAATACTAGGCAGCGTGACTGTGTGGAAAGTGTCTTAATGAAGTTCTAACTCATTTCCATATTTTTATCTTTTATGCTTATTGCTCCATCTGTAATCAGGACATTGTCCATTATAAAAATGAAAACCTTTAACTGCTTCAAAAAAAAACTCATATCACCTTGAATATCTGACATAATCTACCATATTAATTACAAATCAGTCACATATCTAGAATATTTTAGAATTTATGATTTCTTAATTATATTTAGAATATATTTTAACACTCCCCGTCAAGTTGTATTCCTATTTGTTATATCAAATAAGAAGTTGAGTTGGGTTATGAAGTCTTTGAATTTTGTTAGATCGGCAAGAAAGATTTGAGATCAGTGATTAACTCTTGATCCTTGAGATCAGTGAGAGACTTGTGACTGGTGCTAAACATGGTTCTTAATGTGCGGGCATAAGCGCACCTTATGCATGAGTGCACTATCTGGAGGCGCTTGGCGCCTCCAAGCAGCCTGATCGATGTCGGATCTTGATCTGGATCCGACATATTTTTATTTTTTAAGTTAAATTAGGGACACCCCTTGCAATTTCCTCAAAATAAACCTCAAGCCGAACCATTGATCTATAAGCATAAAAGAGCCAAGAGGACGATATAATACTATTTTGTACTTTAGTAGACTTTTATAATAGACTTTAAAATGCCATTAGTATTTCAATGTATTTTGCAGTAGACTAGTATTTTGTATTTCCAATATACTATTATTCAGTATTTTGAAATTATGCATATTAGTATTTTAAAAATATATCTAATATACACTATTTTAACTAAATTATCAAAATGCCATTGGTGTCTAAGCGCGAGTGCGCTGGCTCCTGGCTCACAGCACAGTCATGAAATTAAAACCATGGTGCTAAAGATTTGGGTCCAAATTGTCGAGATCGGTGATAAAGTCATGTTGAACCAGGAACAAAGAAGTTTTCTTAAGAAGAAATAACAGCAACAACCATGGTTCTGTGGAAAATAGTGAATAAGTAGAATGATCAATAATCAGCCCAATCTCTTCTTGGAGAATTCTCTATTTATAGGGTTCCCTAGGGTTTTAACCTGGGTCTAGCTGATTCTGGACCTTGCTTGGTCAGGCAGCCTAGTTTGGTGGCTCTAGTTAACTTACTCTGACGAGAGAATAATGAACTTTCTTGAGTGCAAGGTTTAAACTACTGGTTAACCGGTAGAAAACAGAAAACTGGTAACCAATTAGTTGTTGGTGGGTCAGTGGGTAATCGGTCGGGTCTGACCCGGACCGACCCAAATACCCGACCCATTTTTTAAATTTTAAGAGTAATTTCGTCCTTTTATTCCTTCATTTGTTTTTTTATAAAACTATTAAGCTACTATGTTTGAGTTCCCATATTACATTTCTATTGCTTTTTTGAATTTCTATTTCTATTTTAAATTTCTATTACTATTTTAAACAGGGAAATTTATATAGACTAATATATAACTATGGAAAATTAACATGGATTTATTTATAAACTGATATATAATGGGGATTTTATGTTCAATTTTTTTTACCAAAATACCCCTACCGAATTTTTTATGTTAACCGACCTAACCGAATAACCGGTCAGTCAGTACCGGTTACCGGTTAACCAGTTTTTAAACCTTGCTTGAGTGTCAGACTCATGACCAATTCACCAGTCGATATAATCAGGGTTTGATCTAATGGAACTAACTTCTATTTTAAATATAATCTAATGCGTATATTCCATCGATTATATATACTATATAGTCTTCTTCGTAGGAGATTCAACTTTATGTTTTGATATTTTTCAACATCATTTAAATCTATTATATTTATACATTATTTTTTCCCATGTTTTTAAATTCTAAATATGCCTGGGTTTTGATGGCCCGGGCATTCTAAAATCCTTGAGGTTTAGAGTAATTATATTTTTATTTTTAACAGATAGGGAGCTTCCAACATCAAATGAAGGATGGATGGGGTCTAGCTACTGATGGAAAAGTCTTATTTGGAAGTGACGGAACTTCATCACTTTATGCAATAAACCCTGTAAATTTTGAAGGTTTAAAATTCTTCTCTTTCATGATTCCATATTGTTATTATTTTTGTGCTGAAAGTTTCCTAAATATAGTTATAAAGAGAGTGACAGTCAAATATGAAGACCGAGAAGTTCATTATCTTAATGAGTTGGAATATATAAATGGTGAAGTGTGGGCAAACGTCTGGGTGGTATAGATTTTCTTCCATCATACCTGCAGTTTGATATCATATATTTCAGTTTTTTAAAGATATCTTATGTAGTTACAATTTTGATGGAGTGGTTTTTATTGTACAGACTGACTGCATAGCTAGAATTTCGCCTAAAGATGGAAGGGTTTTGAGTTGGGTTTTTCTTCCTCAACTAAGGTCATTTCAATTTTCTGTAATTCAATTCATTCTCCTTGTAGTTGTAATGTTGTATTGTACAGACTGACTGCATAGCTAGTTATAACACTTTTCTTCTTTTTCCTTGTAGGCAACATCTGTTGACATCTGGACATACTGTAAGTAGAAATTTTATGATTGCATGGAGATATTACATTGACATTCAAGTTTCCATTTATTTTAATTTGATATGATTTTATTTTCTGTTGATCTTACCTTGGAGTAGAATTGTAGAAAAAGACTTTCATTAGGGGCACTCTTGTTTTCCCCTACTTAGATGTGTTTCCTTTGTTATGATATTATCATATAACAATATCATCATCATCATTATCATCAGGACCATAGAACAATATTATCATTATCATCATTCATCATCTGCACCCACTAGTAATTCTTCATGCTATTTTAACACATTTACTACGGATGATATTTTGTTGGATATTTATTATTTAATCATCAATTTAATTGTAGTTTTGAAATGTGCATTATTTACTGATAGCCAGTAGGCTTGCAATTCCACCTATGATATCCATCCACTGAAATCTACAACATAAATTCTTTACATTTCGTTCTATAAATATTTTAGTCCTTACTTATTCTTATTGTATGATGCTTTTGTTTGAGATTTTCAGAGAGTTAGATTTCTAGAAAACTTATACTATACTATTTTCTAGGAATCTGACACACTAAAAGATTTCTACAATTTGATAAAATGTTTAGAAATCCCGAATAAACAGATCACTCATCTTTATTTTTCTATTTTAATCGTATAATTTGAACTCTTCTTTTTCTCTTATTACTTCCTTTTGCGTAATTGTATGTATTTAGAATAATCTCATTATATATTGAAATGCCTTAAATCTTAATTATTTGATTGAGATGGAATCTGTGTTCTCAACTCGATATTCTTACAGAAGATTGATGTTCTGAATGGAATAGCATGGGATGAGGAAAACAAACGCATATTTGGTAAATTCATATCATTTAAATAAATTAATGTTATTAAAAAAACTGCTTTGATCTAATCTGTTGTTATTTTGTGGTTGCAGTGACAGGGAAATTATGGCCTAAGTTATATGAGATCAAATTGCGACCGATCACCGAGCAATTAAATAAGAACACAATGGATATGTGTTCACCTCCGAAAATTATACATCGCATGTAATACCAATTTCTCACAGATTATAGATTTTGTTATATTTCATTTGAAAATAATAAAAAATAAGACCCTTTGTCCTATTACCCGTTCTATTTTTGGTGCGGGTCTTGAGGCAACCCGTTTTATTTGAAATTACAACAATTAAGTCTGGAAAATTTTGCACAAAACTTACCAGTTACCCCCCTAATCCCTACACAGCTATACCCGACAATTGTAAAATTGGATAAGCAGATTTTTCTCTATTTATATATTTTTACATTAAAAAAAATCAAATTACATAAGAAGATTAGCACTAGGGTGTCAAACGAGCCGAATAGAGCTTTTGCTTATAAAGCTAGGCTCGGGTTCGTTAAAGAATTACCTAGGCTCGGGCTCAAGCTCGCCGAGCCTGTTTGGCCGAGCTGGGACTCGGTTCATTTTAAGAATTGTAGCCCGGATTCGATGTCAAACGAGCCGAATAGAGCTTTTGCTTATAAAGCTAGGCTCGGGTTCGTTAAAGAATTACCTAGGCTCGGGCTCAAGCTCGCCGAGCCTGTTTGGCCGAGCTCGGGCTCGGTTCGTTTTAAGAATTGTAGTCCGGATTCGAATTAAAAGAAATAATTATTTGAAGATATGAGAGATTGAACCCATGACCTCTCAAATACTAAACAAACCTTTTACCAACTATGTTACACCTTTATTCTCTCTAAATATAATATTTTTTTAGTTTTTTATACTTCTTACCGAGTCAAGCTCGAGTTTGGCTCGTTAAGCTAAACGAGCTTGAGGATTGGGTCCGAGACAGACTTTATTTGACACCTTAATTAGCACAGTTAAACTGATTATAGTAATTATTAAAATTTCTGATGGTTCAGGATTCGAATCTAACTCATTGTGTATATGTATTTTTATTAAGATATTGTAATAAGTGATATATTTATGTAGAGAACGATTGTGATACTTTTGTCGGACCTCGAACCTCTGTTTACCAGTAAAATAAACTAAGGATATACATAGCACATCGAATTCCTTGGATATTAAGTGTGAACATTACATGTCAACAACCGAACCGTACTCTTAATGAGTAGGTAACAAGTCAAACTCAAAGCTATGGACGTACTAAGCTAAGTATGTAAGAGATTAGATCTTGCTGAGCTTACTCATCTATAAATACCCACAAACATTTTCAATTTTGGATAATAAAAACAATGGGATATTCCACTAAAGCTATCGTTTTTGCCTTGTTCTGTCTGGCGGTTTCCAATCTTCTCGCTACAACGGTCGTCAATGCCGACGCCATCGCCAAACAAGAAGAAGAAAAGAACCATGCCCATGTCTTAGTTGACCATGGTGAGTTGAGTGCATATCAATTCATATGTGATTTCATTTTCATATATATATCTAATACATATATACCTACATATCATATATATTTCCATGCAGATGTTAAAAAGAATTGGAGGAAGGTTTTGAATGAGAAGACTACCATGGAGTCCGTTGCTAAACTAACAAATAAAGAAGATAGTCTTCCTAGCTTAAAAGACGAAAAATATGGTTACTATGGTCACGGTAGATATGGATACCGCGGACACGGTAGATATGGATACCGCGGACACGGTAGATATGGATACCGCGGACACGGTGGATATGGATACTACAGGCACCCTAGATATGGATACCGCGGGCACGGTAGATATGGATATGGACACCACCATGGGTATGGTCATTGCTACCACTGCTAAGGAATAGAGAATGGAAAAGATAAGATTTGGTTGAAACTAGCTTCATGAATCTCCACGGATATGCATGGATTCGCGCTAGTTCATAAAAAATATTTAAATAAAGGTGTTAAATAAATGAATAATTCACTATAAATAAAGAATTAAAATTTAAAATAATTGTCATATTATATTCAAATAAAAGGAAAGTTCATATAAGCATAACTTATATGAGCCATAAAAAACGTCAGTTATATCCTGACCGTCTATTTTTAATAAAATTTCCTTATTTTCTTACAACCGTTCATTTCTTATAATGATTATTTAAATTTTTGTCTATTATATACTAATTGTGACCATTATGTAAATGACAGTTGGTACGGTTTTATTTATGAAAAACATGACTTCTATTCCCTAATATATCCGCTAAAAGTACACTCATTTGAAAAAAATCGCTTTCTTCCTCGACTGCTCTATCTCGTTCAATGTGATTTTAGGTTTTATCCATTTTTCTTTCCGACTATCTTGATCTCCATCATGCCCTATTATACCCCGACTCTCATTCTTTTGAGCAAACAAACTTTTTAAAAGATATCTGAGATTGAATCTTATAAGATGAAGACCCCATAGTCCCAGCATAATTATAATAAAAAAGACGATTTGATTCCAAATCTTGAAAAGACTGTGTGACATATGATGCAATAATTTTATAATTAGAAGTGCTCGTGACTGGATGTAGATAACCTCAAGAGAGGAATAAGGCAAGGGGATCCCCTCCCCCTACATCTTTGCACTGCTAATGCAGAATTTGACAACTCTTATCAATGAAAGGGTGAAAAGGAAACAGATAAGCACTTTTAAGAAACAAAACGGTATATGAGGATCTCTCACCTGGTCTATGCAGATGACCACATAATCTTCTGCAAAGCCAAAATGGAATCTTTTAAATTCATAGAAGAGGTATTTAAAATATTTGAGTCGAGAACAAGACTAAGGGTTAGCGAGGCAAAAAGTGAGATATTCTTCTCCAAATCAACCAGGAGCAGAGAAAAACTGCTAACCAACCTAAGGTTCAGTGAAGGTGTTAAAGTGGAGGCGCGGTCCTGTATCAATCATTTGATCGAGTGCCTGAAGTTCGGAGGAAGAAGCTCGCCGAACGGTGAAGAATCAAAGAGAAAAGAGGGAAAAAATTAGGGTAATTCGTATTACCTAATTCTTTAACCGTTAACACTGTAGCAGTATGATTACTCTTTAATCACTGTATTAACGTTGTCAAATTGTTAATTTTACAATGTAATTAGTTCCTGTATAATAGAACTAAACTATCTTAACTATAACAACATTAACTAATTACAACAACTGAATTAATTCTTTCTTTTAGTTTCTTTACTGGACTCGAATTAATTCCTTCCCGGCCTAGTCCTTCTTTGGTCCATTAGGATTTAATTGAAACATTTGCATGTCGACCCTCGTGTTTTAATCGTTTATCGAACTCGTCCTTCTTCTATTATTTAAGTGGTGACTTTTGCAGCTTTGACCTCGTATTCTAATTATCCCGTTCTCTTTTATAAACCTGCAAAACCCAACAGTTTTATTTATTTGCATAATAGTCCAGTTCAGTATAACCTGGTTACTAATCACCTTGTTATACTGATTACTTCTTTACTCCCTCCTCAAGCTCTGGAGCTATTTTTGACTCCAAGCTTGGCAGAGGATGAAGTAATTTCGTATTCACTCATAGGTTTGATGAACATATCTGCTAATTGGAATTTTGTCCCAATTTGTTTTAGGCAAACTACTCCTTGAATGATTAGTTCTCTAATGAAGTGACAATCAATTTTTATGTGCTTTGTTTTCTCATGGAAAACAAGGTTATTAGCTAAGTTGATTGCTGACTTTTTATCACAATACATTGTTGTTTTGCTGTTGGTTTTGATTTTCATTTCTTTGATCAATTGGTGAATCCATATCACCTCACAGGCTGTTTGAGCATGCTCTATATTCAGCCTCACATGATGACCTTGATACTATTGCTTGTTTCTTGGATTTCCAAGATATTACTGAGTTTCCAATGAGTATACAGAACCCAGTCACAGACTTTCTGATAATTTGGCAGCCAGCCCAATCTGAGTCACAAAAGGCATTTATGCTTAAGTCCTCATTTGCTTTATATATAATGCCTTGTCCTGGGGCTCCCTTTATGTACCTCAGTACCTTGAACAAGGCTTTCATATGTACTTCCCTTGGTTCACTCATGAACTGACTGAGCCAGTGGACTGTATAGCTTAGGTCAGGACTAGTGATATTGAGGTATATTAATTTTCCAACTAGCTTCCTATAGAAGGTTGAATCTCCAACTTGTTTGGATTCACTTTGGGTATTTTGGATTCTTTTGCCCCTAAGATACCACTTTCTTCAAGTATCTCTAGTGCATACCTCCTTTGAGATAATAGAATCCCTTCATTGGAATAGGACACTTCAATTTTTAGGAAATAGTTTAACTTCCCAATATCTTTTAATCTAAATTTGTTTTCCAATTGTATTTTTAAAAAAGCTATTTCTAACTCATTACTGCCTGTGATGATTATGTCATCTACATAGACAATTAGGTATATTATATTTTCATTTTTCTCTCTTATAAAGAGAGAGTAATCTGATTTGGTTTGTATAAACCCAATATCTAAAAGTGTGTTTCTCAATTTTTCAAACCAATTTTTAAAAGCCTGTTTAAGGTCATATAATGACTTATTGAGTTTGCACACTCTTTTATCTCCTTCTTGGAGTAAACCTTGGGGTGGTTTTAGGTATACTTCCTCATGGAGATCACCATGTAGGAATACATTGTTGACATCTATTTGATATAGATTCCACCTCTTCTGGGCTGCAAAGGCAATCAACACTTTTACTGTTGTCATTTTTATAACAGGTGCAAAAGTTTCATAGAAGTCAAAACCTTCCTTTTGAGAGAAGCCCTTGGCTACTAGCCTTGCTTTGTATCTCTCAATTTCTCCATCTGGTTTATACTTAATTTTGTATATCCACTTTGATCCTACTGCTTTTCTTCCTTTGGGAAGTTCAGTCAAGAACCAAGTATTATTTGAGATGAGAGCTTCCATCTCTTTTTTCATTGCATCTATCCAATTGGGGTTGTTAGATGCCTCACTGAATGTTTTAGGTTCAGTGTTTTTATTAATTTGTTGGAGAAATTGTTTATATAAAATGTTTGTTGTTTACTCTATGGTATAAAACATAGTTGCTCATAGGGTATTTAGATTTATTTGGTGAATCATTCATATGAAAATCACTAAAATGCTTAGGTTTAGTTATTATTCTGCCTAACCTTGTTTGCTTTATATTTTTGACTGGTATAGTTTCTTGTCTATCATTTTCAATGATTTTATCTTGAAATGATATTTGATGAAGCACTGAATCTGCTACTAGGGGCTCGCAGTGGTGCGAGGTGATGCCGGAGGCTCTGGAGTCCACGATACGCGTTCTACATCAAATACCTGCAAGGAGAGAATGGGCGATTCTGGAGAGAATCAGCCATTCTCTTAGTGCTGCTTTAGTGGAGAGGGAACTTGTGTTGTGCCTTTGAGTGTCCCCTTGGGACCCTTTTTATAGGGTCTCAGAGGGCGCGATCAAAGGCGGACATCGCGCCTGTTGCCATATTTGGGCGCATTTATGGCCCGTTACGGCGTAGGCTGGCGGCGAGTAATGGTAGTAAATCGACGATTCAGGTATGGAAATCGCCTATTTAGGGCAAACTCGCCGAGTTTCAAAGGGCGAGATATGCAGTCTACCATACTACCGATCTGGACCTTAACTCGACGATTTATCCCTAAAGTCGGCGATTTGGTAGTTCAATCGCGATTTACGGGTTAACTCGACGATTTAACGATGAACGTGTTCCGCACCGTGAGAGCCTTACGGGGGTCCGACATAAAGCGACAGAACCCTAGTCCTTGTTGAAGGACGTTGCTGGGAGTGACTGACGTAATCAGGCATGTCTCACCAGTACTCCCCCCTGAAGAGAGCACAAGAAACATGCGTGTATCGCCAGTATCCTCCCCCCAAGCAAGGTTGTGTGTGAGATTCGCATCAAGGCCAAAGCGACGAGATGGGATCGAATCATTGTGGCCACAACGACGTAATGATTCCGTATCCATTAAGGCCAAAGCGACAAAATGGATTGATTCTGGCCGAAGCGACAGAATCTAGTTTCAAGCCAACAGAACTACGTGTTTATAGTTCAACCCTGATCAAGGGCGACTTTTGCTGTGTCATCAAGGCCGAAGCGACAAGATGAATTGACTTACTATCAGAGTCTGATTCCGGCCAAAGCGACATAATCCATTGATTCACTATTAGAATCTAGTTCGCTCTTAGAACTATGTTTATAGTCAGCTCTGATCAAGAGTGACTTTTGTGTCCGCAACGACGGTTACCCCATTAAGGCCAAAGCGACAAGATGGGTTGAAATCATTAAGGCCAAAGCGACAAAATGATCTCTAGTCTATCAAGGCCAAAGCGACAAGATAGAAGAATTATTAAGGTTAAAGCGACAAAATAATTCTTGGTCCATTAAAGCCAAAGCGACAAAATGGACCTGGATCTATTAAGGCCAAAGCGACAAAATAGATCCGATTTTGGCCGAAGCGACAGAATCTTATCTGCAAAAAAGAAAACATCCTGCAAAACAACTACATCAGTCTAAAATGCATATTGACTTATTGAACTTACCTTGTGAAGTTACCTTTCGTGTTACTCCTCCTCTTGCTCAATAAATCCTCGATAATTCTGGCCGAAGCCACAGATTTATCGTGCTCAAATTTGACAACTTCCGGCCGAAGCGACAGAAGTGTCGGGAGAGTTTGTGATACTCCCCTCGACTTCTAGCCAAAGCGACAGAGGCGTCGGGAAGAGCTTGTGATACTTTTCCCTTGAGTACCTGCGGAAAAGGTGACGACTTTTGGCCGAAGCGTCAAAAGTGTCGGAGAGAGTCTATGATACTCCCCCTTGAGGTGTGATGTGAAGCGACAGAAGCGTAGGAGAGGTTTCGTGATACTCCCCCCTGAAGTGTAATGACTTCTGGTCGAAAAGACAGAAGCGTAAGAGAGAGTTCGTGATACTCCTCCCGAAATGTTATGACCTCTGGCCGAAGCGACAGAAGTGTTGAGAAGAGTTTGTGATACTCCCCCCCGCATTGTGATGACTTCTGGCCAAAGCGATAAAAGCGTCGAGAAGAGTTTATGATACTCACCTCCAAAGATGGGCGTGACGACTTCCGTCCGGAGTGACAGAAGCGCCGGAGAGAGTTTGTGGTACTCCCCCCTGAAATCGTGCCGTTGTGACAGATTTTTGAGTTATGTTTTGGATGTTTCTGCTCGAAGCGATAGAAGTATTGAGGAGAGCTTGTGATACTCCCCCCGAAAATCATGTCAACACGACAAATTTTAAAATATTGGTGTAACGGAGGTATTGGAGGGAGCTTGTGATACTCCCCCCGAGAATCATGTCGACGCGATATATTCTTTGGGAATGAATGAAATAACTTTTAAGAATATTTTGCAATCTTTCTATTTTGATTATCAATGAACTATCTTTTGTCTTTTCTTTGCTAATTTTCCATATAAATCATTTTTAAATTGTAACCTAGGCTTGAAACTAGATTCACAAGCCGTAACTTAGCCACTCTGGACGTAAGTTAGACTCTGCTAACCCTCGCTTAGTCACTCTGGACGTAAGCTTGGTCGTACGAATCGTAGTTCAATCGTCAGTTAAATTTGCGGATAATTTATATCTCCAAATTAACGCAGAGTTGCAAAGAATAGTACAAATAATAAACCAAAAATTAAGATGCACAATATTATTTGGAATCCTAGGGTTAGATTCGCAATTTAGGACTACAATTCTAGATTTGAACCTTGGTATTTTAGCCAAGCTCCGGCCATAGCGACAGAGCGAATCTCGATCCTCATCAAGGCAATAGCGACAAGATGGGATAGGATCATTAAGGCCAAAGCGACAAAATGATCATTGCTCTATTACGGCCATAGTGACAGAATAGATTTAAAACCGGGGTATCATTGATTGTAGTCGTAAATTTAGAATCTTGGGGTTAGATTCGTAAATGAGAGTCGTAATTTAGATTCTTAAGTCGCACCTTGGACTCATAAATCGTAAATTAAACTTGTGATCGTAATTTAGACTTTTTGTCGTAAATTAAAATTTGTAACCATCACTTAGACTCGTGGGTCGTAAGCCAGGTATGAGTAACGGATGTCATCCAGCCAAAGCGATGGAGTGATCCATATGATTGATTTTTGAA
Organism: Zostera marina; assembly: GCA_001185155.1. NCBI lineage: Eukaryota > Viridiplantae > Streptophyta > Magnoliopsida > Alismatales > Zosteraceae > Zostera > Zostera marina. Next base: position 270,563 of record LFYR01000811.1, read on the forward strand.
ATTATCCTTTGTCGATTTGTCGTATGAATAATCCTAGAACCGTAACCTAAGCTCGAAATTAGACTCGTAAATCGTAATTTAGACACTCCGGCCGTAAACTATATTTTGTAACCCCCACTTAGCCACTCTGGACGTAAGTTTGGTTGTGTAACCCCCACTTAGGCACTCTAACCGTAAGTTTGGTTATGTAACCCCCACTTAGGCACTCTGGCCGTAAGCTTGGTTGTAATTAAGAGTCGTAATTCAGCCGTCGGTAAGATTCGCATACAATTCCCAAACCGACTCAGAATTGCAAAAAATCATAGGCGTAGTCAATTTTCATCGTAATTTAGACTTGTACGTCGTAAATTAGATTTTGAAAGAGAACTTAGATTCGTAAATATTTGGAATCTTAGGGTTAGATTCGCAAATATTCGTGAGGGTCGTAATTTAGATTCTTAAGTCGCACCTTGGACTCGTAAATCGTAAACTAGACTTGTAATCGTAATTTAGACTCTTTGTCGTAAATTAGATTTTGTAACTATCACTTTGACTCGTGGGTCGAATAGATGATAGATTAGGTCGAATCGACGGATGTCACCCAACCGAAGCGATGGGTGATTGATCCGTCTGAAGTGATGGATGATTATTCTAAATATGATATGACATACATATTGCATAGTACCTCCATGGATTAAAAGAGACATCTACTTAGAATAATATCGCTATTACATGGTTGAGAATAATAGAAGCGACAACCAAAAGAATAGATGAGTTTCTTTGATGTTTGGTTGCCACTGACGGATGCATAGCCTATCTGGTTATTCTGGTCAATCCTATCTTTCTTCTGACAGATGATAGTTCCTTACTATTAGCGTGACACACTTGATTGTGAGTATGAACTGTGGCTCTGGTTGCCATTACTGTCATAGGATTGAGAGCGTAAGCTATGGCTTTGGTGGCCATAACTGTTACCAGACTGAGTGTGTGAGTTATGACTTTGGTGGCCATAACTGCTACTGGATTGAGAGACTGAGCTATGACTTTGGTGGCCATAACTGCTACTGGATTGAGAGCGTGAGCTATGACTTTGGTGTCCATAACTGCTACTCGGGGACTCCTCTCTGTATTGAGGAAGACCATTCGAGGTTTCGGACCGGGAACTTGTATCCTCGTATGTATCTTCTTTAGCATAGCGAGGTTTCTTCCGGCTGGGCGGCTCGAGTTCGTCCAGTTTGTCATTGTCCTCCTCTTCTATCTCAATGTACGATTGAGCTCTATGGAAGAGTTCAGGTAAGGTCCACTTTATGGAGCTTCAGATTTTGAACTAATGGGGAGAAGGGTATCAGCCCCCCGATGTACCTTGCTATGGCTAGACTTGGGATTAAGTCGCTCACTTCTGCCATCATCGAAGTGAACTTAATCGTGTAATCCCGAAGGGACATATCCCTCTGTTGCAGTGCTAGTAGTGTATTGACGCTGTGCTTTATTCTGATCATCCCCACATGTTGGGCGATGAACTTTGCAGAGAGGTTCGCGAAGCTGGTGACTGAGCCAGCTGGTAGACTTGAGAACCATCGATATGCGTTGTCTTTAAGAGTGTCGGGGAAGGCCCGACACAGCAACCCATTATCGGTAGTTTGCGGCTCCAGGATATTCAGGTAGAGGTTGACATGATCCTCTGGATCTGTCGTTCCATCGTACGAGTCTATCTTCGGACACCGCCAAGATTGCGGAAAAGGTTTTCTCAGGAGGTCCCTATGAAAGGGTGCCTTTCCTATTCTGAGAAAATCATGTGGGTCCCTTAGATCATGCTTGTCTTTACGAAGCACTTCCTTAATTACCCTATTCATGAGTGTGGCATCGTAATCCGCACGAGTCGTGGCCAACTCGAAGGTACACCCAAGTGATGTATTGCGGACCTGTGGTAAGAACCGAGATGCTTGTGTCTCTTTGTTCTACCGTTGTTGTCTCCCTTAGGAGAGTGATGCGAGTTAGATTTGGGTTGTTATGAGATTCCATGATCCTTTCCCTTGAGCTCTCGAAGCTCCTTGGATATCCTTGATTTGGATCGACGATGTGTACTTAAGTTTGTTTTCCTTAAAGGTGGGTCAGATTTGTTTGTCGTACTTCGCATGGTGATCCGGCTCCTTGAAACTTCTAGGTTAGTCAACCTTTGGTCCAACTTCAGAATGAGAGTATGCATATGCGCAAGCCTCTCCTGTATTGTGGGGGTTGGGTTTACTCCCCCATTTGGTCTGGGTGGTGCCGCACCTCCTAGCGGGAGTGATGAGGGCACCTCATGTGCAGACGATGGTGCATTAGAGGCTGGTACAATGCGGGAACTAGCCCTTCTGCTAGAAGCTTTTACCGTAGTAGCAGTGGCAAGAGCTTTCTTCTGACCCTTAGTAACAGAAGCCATAAATGGGATGGTTGCTTCTATCGTGCCGAAGCAACAGACAACGAGTAGAAGTTCTTTCGAAGTGTCGGAAGCTATGGGTAGGTACCTGCCCCCCCGGGTGTCACAAAACACAATTTTTTTTGTATGATATTTCTTTGCAGTTTTGTGACCCCCTTGAGGAGTACTACTAGTCTCCAAAGTTTGAAATTAGCAAAACATGTCGCAAATTTTTTGCAATTTTTCGGTAGAAAATCGTGCCCGGAGGTGGTTTTTGGGATGCCTGTTTAGACCTATCCCAGAAAAGATTCCTGGCACTGTTGGAAAATTATGCTTTTTGGTACTCGTAGAGAATTTTTTTTTCACGTGATATGTGGTCTCAGAATCCCAAAATCGGACCTGGGAATTCCGGAGGTGGACCGACAGAATCACTAAAAGTGAAAAAAGGCGAATAGCCCCATACTCTTTTTTTTATCACCGAAACGACGAGGCGAATCCAACCGTGGCGATAGATTTTCATTTCGGTATAAGAGTTGGGCTGTGGGTAGCCTTATTCAACTAAAGCGATGAATGAAGACCAGGGCCAAATTGGCGATTTGGCTAAGTGAAGTTCAGAAATCGACGATTCCTTACGTTAACTTGGCAATTTCCATATGAAATTCAACCAGAGCTTAACCAAGGAGAATCGTCGATTTTTGCTTGGGAAAAATCCAACCTATGCGAAGACGTAAGTTCCAAAGCAAAGGGATGACTTGACCGAGCTTGTTTAAGAAACAAAGAAAAATCGACGATTTAAGGGTCTAAATTGGCGACTTTAACTTCAGGGAGTTTTTGTATAGAGTCGTGGACAACACTCTTAGCTAGCAGATGATATTCCGGATCAGGCGATTCTCAAGGTGAAGTCGGCGATTTCTGGAGAAATCCAACCGGAGCTTCAAACAAGAATCGGCTATTGTTGATTTAAATCGGCGATTTTAGTTGACAAAGTCAACGATCCCTCTGGGAGAGTTCAAGCCGGACTTTGCAAAAAATTCGCGATTACGACGGAATACCGGTGGTTCGGTATTCCCACAGACGACGCCAGCTGATGAAGCACTGAATCTGCTACCAGGGGCTCGCGGTGGTGTGAGGTGATGTCGGAGGCTCTGGAGTCCACGTTGCGCGCTCTACGTCAAATACCTGCAAGGAAAGAATGGGCGATTCTGGAGAGAATTGACTATTCTCTTAGTGCTGCTCTAGTGGAGAGGGAACTTGTGTTGTGCCTTTGAGTGTTCCCTTGGGACTCTTTTTATAGGGTTTCGGAGGGCGCGATCAAAGGCGGACATCGCGCCTGTTGCCATATTTTGGCGCATTTATGGCCCGTTACGGCGTAGGCTAACGGCTGACGGAGAGAACTTATGTTCTCTATTATGTGTTGTTGCATAGCACAAACAACCAAAGGTTCTTAGTAAGTTATACTTGGGTTTTTTGGTTGTGTAGAACCTCAAAAGGGGTTTTATTATCTAAAACCTTTGATGACACTCTATTTATTATATGTGGCAGCAAGTATACATTCCCCCTAATATTTTAAGGGAATGTTAGCTTGTATGTGTAGAGACCTAGTTATGTTTAGTAAGCATCTATGCTTTCTTTCAACCCTTGCATTTTGTTGAGGGTTGTAGGGGCAAGTGAGTTGGTGGAGGATTCCAAAGTTTTCAAGCATATCTTTGAATTTGCTAGACTTGAATTCTCCAACATTGTCACTTCTTATTATTTTTATATTTTTGCAAAAAATATTTTTAACTTTAATAATGAATTTTCTTATACATTCACATGCAATAGCTTTGTCTTTGATAAGGAAAATCCAAGTAGTTCTACTTAAGTCTTCTACAATGGTGAGAAAATATTTAAAACCATCATGAGTAACAATTGGAAATTTACCCCAAATGTCTATGTGGATTAAGTCAAATAAATTCTCACTTATTATAGTGTTTTCGGTATATTTTAGTTTACTTTGCTTGGATAAAGGACAAATATCACAATCTTTATTTGAAAAAACTAAGTTTTTATTACAATCATTCATAACAAGATGTTTTACATTTTTATTTGAACTACAATCTACTTGATGATTTTTGATTAACATATCAAGCTTCTCATTGGAAATGTGTCCAAGCCTGTTATGCCACACTCTAGTATCTAAGGAAGCATATGCAATCCCAGGGTGATCAGTGCTGTATATGTAGAACCCATCTTAGCACCTACCCTTCCCAATCACTCTCCCTGACTTGCTTTCCTGAAAATGGCAATTTTTATCATTAAAAAATATTTTTAGATTGCTGTCCAGAGTTAATTTGCTAACTGAAATTAAGTTCACTTTGAACTGAGGTATATATAACACATCTTCTAGTATTATATCCTTGGAAAGTGTTATCTTTCCTGTGGATTTGGTCCTACATATTTCACCATTTGGAATGGTGACAAAATGATCATCATTTTCAGATGGTGGTTCATCAAAAAATTGAAGATTCCCAGTCATGTGTTGGGAAGTTTCAGTATCAATGATCCATTTTGTTTTAAAATCTATGGCATTGTATGAATGATTTATTTTAAAATTCAGAACATTAAAAACTAATTGATTTTCATACCATTGATTTTCAAAAAATAATCCTTGAGCATAAGGATTTCTTCACTTGTCATTCCTGGTATGGCAGTTGTGGAAGAAGAAGCTTGATTAGCTGACTCAATCTTGGCTTTCTTGTTTTTGTTCCCTTTCTTGAAATCTTTGTTTTTGTCATTGGGAAAGCCTATGATGTGGTAGCAATCTTTCCTAGTGTGCCCATAATATTTACAATTGTCACAATATTTTGAGTTGTCTAGCTTCTTTCCACTCTTGCTATACAACCCTTTTTCTTCTTCTTTTTCATTAGCCCTTTTTGCAAATAGGGAAGATGATTCTATGCTTGATTTATCACTCTTATCTCTGAATATTGTTTTATGTTTCTCCTCTTGTATGATGAGATAAAACAGTTTACTCATATTGGGCAGTTCATCATATGAGAGGATTTGCCCTCTTATAGTTTTAAAATCCTCATTCAGTCCCAATAGGAACTGATGAATTTTATCCTTTTCCAACTTGTCATTGTACTTGGGAATACATGTGTTACAAAAATCAATATCTTCTAGCTCTATTTTTGGATTCCATAGAGCTTTGAATTTATCATAAAATACAGTAACACTATCATTGCCTTGATTCAAATTATTTAATTCATACCTCATTTGGTTTACCTTAGGAGCATTCCTTTGGTTATACCTTTCTTGAAGGTATTTCCATGCAATACTAGCTTTTTCAGTGTGCATTAATGTAGACGAGATTTGAGGAGAGACACTGTTGACAATCCAAGATAAAACCAGTCCATTTACAGTCTCCCAAGCCTCAAATTCCTTCCCTGCCCCGTCCTCTGGTTTTCTTATTTTTCCATTCACAAATGCAATCTTTCTTCTAGACAGTAAGGAGAGCTTCATAGCATTAGCCCAACTTGCATAATTCGCCTCACCCACTAGCTTGTCTGCCATCATGAGTGCTCCTGGATGATCCCCGGAGTTGAGGTAATACATTGATTCTCTGTCGTTTATTATAGAGATATGGGCTGACTTCTTGGATTTGCTACTGTGGTGGGATCTATGGTGAGTTTTCTTTCTGTGTTTAGAAGATGAATGTGACTTGCGTCGTGGAGAATGTAGAATCGAGGGAGGGGAAGATGGTGCAGAGCTTGACCCAGATTGAGTTTCTCTGTTTGGGGAAGCATCTTGCTTTGCGTCGTCTTTGTTTTCGGAAGCATGGCCGGAGTTTCCAGCAGATACCATGTTAAAGTGGAGGCGCGGTCCTGTATCAATCATTTGATCGAGTGCCTGAAGTTCGGAGGAAGAAGCTCGCCGAACGGTGAAGAATCAAAGAGAAAAGAGGGAAAAAATTAGGGTAATTCGTATTACCTAATTCTTTAACCATTAACACTGTAGCAGTATGATTACTCTTTAATCACTGTATTAACGTTGTCAAATTGTTAATTTTACAATGTAATTAGTTCCTGTATAATAGAACTAAACTATCTTAACTATAACAACATTAACTAATTACAACAACTGAATTAATTCTTTCTTTTAGTTTCTTTACTGGACTCGAATTAATTCCTTCCCAGCCCAGTCCTTCTCTGGTCCGTTAGAATTTAATTGAAACATTTGCAAGTCGACCCTCGTGCTTTAATCGTTTATCGAACTCGTCCTTCGTTTATTATTTAAGTGGTGACTTTTGCAGCTTTGACCTCGTATTCTAATTATCCCGTTCTCTTTTATAAACCTGCAAAACCTAACAGTTTTATTTATTTGCATAATAGTCCAATTCAGTATAACCTGGTTACTAATCACCTTGTTATACTGATTACTTCTTTAGAAGGGACCTTTCCAACTAAATACCTTGGACTACTTCTCTCACCCAGGATTCTATATCAGAAGGACTGCACTCCTCTGATAGACTGGGTTAAAGGAATGATAGAAGGGTGGAAGACAAGACTGTTGTCTCATGCGGGAAGGGTGCAACTGTTCCACTGGGGAATAATGGGCATATCCAACTACTGGAATATGTCCAGTAGAATACCAGAAGGAACACTCGAGGAGCTTCAATTCCCAAGTGACACTTCCCAAGAAGGAGGGGGGATTAGGGATGAGATTGATGGATGGCTGATGGATTGGGAAGATCCAAGATGGCTTGGCGGCTGCTTGAATGAATGGAACAGTAGCTGAACTTTCTTTAGGGTTGCTTCAACCCAACTTTGTTGTAAACAACTTAAAAATAGATTTATTAATTCTTAAACAATTAAGTCATGCCTTTTATAAGGCTACACGTTTTCAGAGTAGGATAACATAACAAGTTCCTGTGGACTAACAGAACTCAATTTAAATCTAACACCCTAATTTATAATCCTTCAAACGGATAGACGGAATCCGGTTCCTCTTTGACCGGCGACTGCCACCCACGATGTTCGCCGGCTCTTCTCCGATCAACTCTTCCACGCCCTCCGGTGTCTCCCGCTCCAGCAGCTGCCGCACGTCACCCAGCATCATCTCCTCGCTCAGCAACCGTCTATCATCTCTATCTCCCTCGGAATCCACCTTGTCCTCAAGGTTGAGGGATGGAAACGCCCTTTGTAAGTTCTCCATCTCCTCCCAAGATGTTTCTTCTTTGTCACGGCCTGTCCAACGAACCTTTACCTACCTTACTAACTTGTCTTTCCCCAGCAGAGCCCTTTCTTCCAGCGTTTCACTTGGATAGATCACCGGCTCATTCCCCACTGCAATTTTGGGAAGGAAACCCCTTTCATCTGGAGGTAATTTACCTTTATATTTTTTTAATACACTAATGTGGAACACATCATGTATCAGACTGTTGCTTGGTAACTCAATTTTATATGCTACTTCGCTGATTTTTTTTGATATCTTGTATGGTCCATAATATCTCGCTGATAGTTTATGATGAAGCCTTTGTGCTACTGAAAACTGTCTATAGGGTTTCAATTTGACAAAAACCCAATCCCCCACAGTGAATTCTACCTCCCTCCTATGACCATCAGCATATTTCTTCATTCTATCTTTTGCCCTGTCCATGTTTAATTTTACAGATTCAATTATCTCCTGTCTTCTTAACAACTCTTCTTCAGCTTCAATACTAGTTGAATTACCCTGCACTGTCTCCACAAATGACTTAGCCTCCCTACCATATAAAGCCATAAAAGGAGTCATTCCTATGGAGATATTAAAAGTTGAGTTATGCCATAACTCAGCCCAAGGTAGTAGTTGTATCCATTTTTTTGGTTGGTCATGAACCAAGCATCTAAGGAACATTTCAATACCTCTGTTAACTACCTCTGTCTGTCCATCTGTCTCTGGGTGATATGCAGATGACAATTTCAATGTTGTTCCACTTAGTCTATTTATCTCCCTTCAAAAGTTGCTTGTAAAGACCTTGTCCCGATCTGATACAATGGAGGCTGGAACTCCATGAAGTCTGATTATCTCTTGTACAAAATAAGCTGCCACCATTTTAGCATTGAAATCAGCTGGTAGGGTTCCTAAATGACAGAATTTAGATAACCTATCTACTACCACTATTATAACTGACTTCCCTTTCACCATGGGTAGGTTGGTTATGAAGTCTGTTGAGATATCATTCCATACAGCTTCAGGTGTGGGGAGGGGTTTTAAGAGTCCTTGTGGTTTCTTATTGGATGTTTTCATTCTTTGGCAAACCACACAATTCTCAACATATTTTCTGATTTCTTTTGCCATTCCCTTCCACCAAAAATTTAATTTGATCCTTCTGGTTGTTCTTTCCACCCCCGAATGTCCTCCAATAACACTATCATGATACTCCCTCAAAATATCAGTAATTAAATTTGAAGTATTTGATATCACATACCTGTCTTTTCTTAGCAATAGGCCTTCCCTTAGCACCATATTTAAATTCTGTTTAGTGCCATTTTGAATGCCTTCTTTTATTTCCAGCAAGTCATCTTTTGAATTTTGTTCCTCTTTGACCCTTTCCATCAATTTACTCACTAAACCACATAGACTTAAGACTGATCCTTCTTGAATTTTATCAACTATAGCTTCACCTTCAAACTATCGAGATAAGGCATCAGCTGCCTTATTTTCTTTCCCTGGCTTGTACTTGATAGAGTAATCAAATCCCAACAGTTGGCATAAGAATTTCTGCTGGTCAGGGGTTTGTATTATCTGATTGATCATATTTTTAATACTTTGGTGATCTGTGTGGATCACAAAGTGGTGTCCCAACAAGTAGTGCCTCCACTTAGAAACAGCTTGTGTTATGGCTAGCATTTCTTTTGCGTATGTGGAAGCCAATAGCATTCTCCCTGATATTTTTGAGCTGAAGAAAGCAATAGGATGACCCTCTTGACTTAGGACTGCTCCTACCCCATTGAGGCAAGCATCGGTCTCTATAGCAAATGGTTTAGAAAAATCAGGATGGTGTAGTACTGGTGCTGAACTTACTGCCTCTTTAAGTGTTGAGAAGCTCTTGTCTGCCAACTCATTCCATTCGAACTGATCTTTTTTTAATAGGTTTGTTAAAGGTGCTGCCAAATGAGAATAGTTCTTGACGAATTTTCTATAATAACCTGAGAGTCCCAGAAACCCCCTCAGAGCTTTAACATTCTTTGGGATTGGCCATTTAACAATGGCAGATACCTTCTCTGGATCAGGATTGACTCCCTCACCTGATATTACATGACCCAAGAACTGTAATTCTTTTTGAAAAAATAAGCACTTAGATTGCTTAGCATAGAGCTGGTTTTCCCTAAGTGTATTTAGCACTGTCCTCAAATGGATCAGATGATCCTCCCAGAAAGAACTAAAAATCAGAATATCATCAAAGAAGATTAGCACATATTTTCTCAAATACGGAGAAAATAATCTGTTCATCGTGGCTTGAAAGGTTGCTGGTGCGTTAGTGAGGCCAAAGGGCATCACTAGGAACTCATAATGCCCTTGATGAGTTCTAAAGGCTGTTTTTTCCACATCATTAGGATTTATCAATATTTGGTGATAACCCGACCTCAAGTCTAATTTTGAAAATATTTTTGCTCCCTTTAATTCTGTCAAGATTTCATCTACTGTTGGTATAGGGAACTTGTCCTTGATTGTAATCTTGTTTAATGCCCTATAATCAACACATAATCTCCAGCTGCCATCCTTCTTTTTAACCAATAAAACTGGTGAAGAGTATGGGCTGTTACTTTCTTTTATTATTTCTTGTCTTAGCATCTCTTGAACTATTCTCTCAATCTCATCTTTTTGAAATTGAGCCTGCCTATAAGATCTCACACTGACAGGATTGGCTGATTTTTCCAGTGTAATGTTGTGGAATTGTGATCTTGCTGGTGGTAACCCTTCTGGTTCTCTAAATACATCAGAAAATTCCTTCCCAATAATATTTAGCACCTCTTCCCGATTTCCAGCCCTGTCCTCCTTCACCTGTTCTTCAGAATTTAATTCCCCTACATACTCAAATCTGCAAAAGAAGGCACCCATAGTTGTTGCTGCCAATGAATTCATTTCTTTCTTTGTCAATTCTTCATCAGATAAAATTGGCTCACCTATCCACTTAATTCTTTCACCCTCCCAATTAAATTCAATATTCATGTCAGTGTAATTAGATAGGACTGACCCGACAGTCTTGAACCATTGAATTCCCAAAACTAGATTGGCTCCCTCCATGTTTAATACAAACATATCTATAGTCATTGTAACTTCTTGGACTGTCATTTTAACCAGTTTACACATCTTGTCACACCTTAAAGATACTCCACTGCCGGTTGACACCAAGAATGGAGGAATTGGGGTGATTGGCAACCTTAATTGTCTTGCTACTTCTTCTTGAAGAAAGTTGTGAGTTGATCCCGAATCTAGCAAAACAGATACTTTCAGATTGTTAATATTGGCTGATAATTTCAGAGTTCTTGGACTCAATTGCCCTTGCAAGGAGTGGTAGCTTATGTGAGTGTGTTCATCCCTTATTTCTTCCACTGCATCCACAAATTGCTCTTCATCTTCATTAGGCTCTGTATATTCAGCAAAGTACTGCCCATCAGCTGATAGTAGAAATAATCTCCCTTTGCATTTATGGCCTCTTTCCCATTTCTCGGTGCAATTGAAGCACTCATTTTTTGCTCTTTTAGTTCTTATCTCAGCAGGAGTTAACTTCTGTCTCAATAAAGGTGCCTTGGGGTTTTCAGTTGGTGGAAGAGTTATTGCCTTCCTATGAGGTGGGATGTATGGTTGTAAGGAGCTGGATGGTTTTGAATATGCTTCCACAGCTGTAGTTTTAGTAGGTGGACAGTACCTAACAATGTCGGTTGACATATCACTCCTTTCATACAGTTGGGCCAAGGCAAAGGCTTCCACTAGATTCTCAGGTCTTGCTTTGATGACATCTTTTTGAAGGTCATTTTTTAGACCAGACATGAATATTTCTTTCATTACTCTCGGATTAATATCTGTCACTTTGTTGGTTAAGGCTTCAAGCTGATGTTGATAGTCTTTGACAGAACCTGTTTGAACCAGTTTGCTAAGTCTTCCAGCAGGTATTTCATAAGCTGATGTACCAAATCTTCTAACCAGATCATCGACAAAATCAGACCATGACTTGAGTTCATTGTTGTTGTCTGCCCATAGAAGCCATTCTAATGCCTCTCCTTCCATATTGAATGTGGCTATTGTGATCCTTTCCTCATCCGGTATATTGTGATATCTTAGGTATTTTTTTGCTTTATATAGCCAGCCCTGCACATTTTCCCCATCAAATTTAGGCATTTCAGTTCTGATGGATTTATATTTCATCTCCTGTTTCTGCTGATTTTTTGCCTCTGGATTGCTGATTAACAGTAGTGTTTCACTCATTTTGGATAGGGTCTGCTCCATGTTTCTCAGCCTCTCAGCTTCAGTATCTTGTTTTATTTGCAGCCTTTTAAGTTGAACATCCATTGATTCAGCCATATATAATCTCTTTTCTTTTTCTTTTCTGAAAAACAAAAATTTGTTTACTGATTGGAAGCTAAAGTAAAGATAAGGGAGTTTTTTTTTTGCGTCCCTGATTCGGATCTCTAAAGCAGAGAACAAGCTTTGGAGAGTTGTTTGTAAATTTTTTTTATGGCTTACAAAACCTCTTTAGCTCTTCCTTTACTGTTTCCGTGATCTAAAAAAAAACCAGTGATGTATTTAATAACAATGAATGCTATTGATTGGATTAGAAGAATACATCCCTGTTTTGGATCTCTTAAGCAGAGAACATGCTTTTGTAATGCTTTTTTTTTTGTAGGACTTCGATTCTTCTGAAGATCTTCAGTTGGTCACCGGCAGGAGGAGTTGAAAGCACCAATGATGGATGGCTGATGGATTGGGAAGATCCAAGATGGCTTGGTGGCTGCTTGAATGAATGGAACAGTAGCTGAACTTTCTTTAGGGTTGCTTCAACCCAACTTTGTTGTAAACAACTTAAAAATAGATTTATTAATTCTTAAACAATTAAGTCATGCCTTTTATAAGGCTACACGTTTTCAGAGTAGGATAACATAACAAGTTCCTGTGGACTAACAGAACTCAATTTAAATCTAACACCCTAATTTATAATCCTTCAAACGGATAGACGGAATCCGGTTCCTCTTTGACCGGAGACTGCCACCCACGATGTTCGCCGGCTCTTCTCCGATCAACTCTTCCACGCCCTCCGGTGTCTCCCGCTCCAGCAGCTGCCGCACGTCACCCAACATCGTCTCCTCGCTCAGCAACCGTCTATCAGAGATATGCTTCCTAAAATCAGCAGAGGCATTTAGGATAAACAAGTTGGGAAGGATTTGGGAGACACAAGATTCTATCTGGGCCACATGGATGAGAGAGAGATATGTGATGAGAAGAAGCCTTAGAGACATAAACAAACAACGAAGGGTAGACTCCGCCCTATGAGCTGCTGGAATAATAAACAACAAGCAAAAAATAGAAAAGGTCCTAAAATGTGGGCCCAACTACAATTGTATTTGAATCGAGAGTGGTACCTCACCAACATACAAAAACACATGAGAATCCATAAGAAACAGAGGAACCGGCAAATTCTAGGAGGGGATATGGACCACTAGGGTTAGAAAATTTAGTATAACACTATGGAGGGCTAGATGGGTTAAATATCGATGAAGGTCGATTGAGCTAAAAGAAGGGGAGGGGGAAATACTGATTGCATACTATTTGGAGGACCATGGGAATTGCAAGACCATGTGTTCTTCAGGTGTAAATTTTCCATGGACGTATGATCCTATTTATTAAATGCAAAATCAGGTTTGATTACATGTGCAGGTCTCTCTTTAAAACAGGTAATGGCAGAGGCTCAAGCCATAACGAAGAACACGCCATGTTGGGATCTAACATGGACATACATGGCAGAGACAGTATGGGGGATCTGGACCGAAAAAAACAAGAGAGTACACGAAGACAAACAAACATGACCACAAGAGATAGGGAGAAGAATAATACAAGATATAACAAGCACCTTCACGGCGAATAGGTACAAGGCCAGAAGAACGACCCAAGAGCAACGATTAGCGGAAACATGGACTAGAAGCCCCCAACAAGACCCAAGCTAAACTATCTACTATTAATACGACATATTTGTAATTTAAATTCGGTAGGAACTTGTATTAGAGAACTGCAACTTCTAGGCCAACGATGGGTTAGAATTCAACAAATAGAATTCTGACCCACCTTAAAGCTAAAGGATTTAATAAACCTTAAACAGTAATTAAAGGAATAAAACAGATTACTGAAATTACATTAAACTGAACTCAGGACTAAACTGGAATTTCTATTAAGTTTTGTATTTGTTAATAGTTTTGGTTGTGTTTACTGTGCAGACAATTTACCCAACACTCAAGTATCAGATATAAAAGAAGCTGGAGGGCTAATGCGCAATAGTTTCAATAAAAGAAAATGGGCCAATTATAGATGGGCCAGATTCAAGTGTTGGTCTGCGAAATCAATAGTTAATTTTATTAATTAGTTAACAGTTAGTTATGTAATAGTTAGTAAAATTTCTATATAACTAATTGTAATTAACTCTCATAATCATTCAGTCTAATACAAAGTGATTTCCTTCTAATCTCCTCCTAAACCCGGTCCGCTCAACCACCAGTTCACTTTGGTTAAACATTTCTTTAAATCGCGTTTCCCCCCTTCTTCTTGCTATGGCGACTCCGGTGGATGAACTTGCTGACAGATCGCCGGTTGTTTCGCCAACTCAAGCATCACGTCGATTCAATATGGTATCATAGCATCACGTAGAAGGTAAAGCGTGTTAATGGAATGATCCAAAAAATCATATCCATAGAGAGTTCAACCTTTTAGGAGATGGTATTTCTTTTACAGTAGAAACGACATGAGTAATCACTTACGAGTAGTCGATCGAAAGGCGATGACAGAGTTTTCCCTTGGAAAAGAAAAAGATGCTTGAAGTACATCAGGGTTTTTATACTCTCCATTGTCCAAAGCCAACTACGTAAAAATGATGAGGCATAGATCGTTTAAAAAAATATCGAGTCAGTCTCCAAAGGTTGTTGAAGGCCTAAACGACCGTAAGATCACATGACTGGATCAACGCGGAGGGCATGAGGTGGATCGAATGTGATCACACCTCCTTTTTTTGCTTTAAAATTTATATATTACTAGATAGTTTTAATTCAAAAAAAAAGTAGATAACCTAATTGTGGTTAAATCATCCATGTCGAAATCTAAGTTTTCAGTGTCCTCCGTGAAGTTCATGTTAGTTGCTGACATTGTAGAGATCGAGGAACAGAAAATTAGGAAGATAAGGGGGGACATGGAATGTGGGCAAATAACGAACACTGGGTAGACAAATTCGAAACAACAGTAATAACGAACAATAATTTCATAATGTTGAGAACATGCAATATAGGTAGTGACAAACACAAAAGATTAATGAAGAACAACCATAATAAAAGAAAGCGAACATTGATTTCGTAATGTGGCGGACATGAAATGAAGGTAATCATGAACAGTAGAAACATTAGTAATGTAGAACTTCGTTAATAAGAGAAAACGAATAATAATTTAGGACGCACTTCAAGTGTGCCGTATTTCAATGCGCCAAAATGCGTCATCAAATCATGTCCATTAATATTTAATCCAATGACTAAAATAATGTACCGTACAAGATATTAACACATGTACGACGCAAAATAATGTACAACAAAAAACACTAACTCATGTACGATGAAAAATCGATCTAATGGACATGATTAATTTGACGCATTTTGACACATTAAAGTACAACACACATGAAGCTTGCCCTAATGGACATGTCAAGTTTAGGCCGAAGCAGGGCGGATCCGAGTCGAGGTCGGATTCTAGTCGGGCTCAGGTGGCGGACGGAGTCGCTGTTATTATTCTTGAGTTACTTTCAGTAGAAGGGTATCATCAACTACATTATCAGAATTGAGTTCGAATTGCTCAAAAAATCTTTATGAGTTGAGTTAGAGTTCAAACATTTCCTGCAAAAACTCGATTCGCGAGCTGGACCGAAACATTTACCTATAATTGGACCAGAGTAGAAATTATCTTTATAGATATTAGTAGGGTTCGATTAATAAATTACCCTCTAAATCTCAATCTCTCCATCTCCATCGCAACTTGCCAGTTTCTCTCTGGAATCTCGCCGGTCGTCTTCGGACAGTCATCTATTGACCTACTGAGTTTCTCATCGTTCTCCTCATTTTCATCTAATCGGCTGATTTAGGTATTTTTTGGCTTCTCTTCTACGATCTGATTTAGGGATTTAGTCAATTCCTGTCGTATGAACTTAAATTATAGTTGATTAATTTTTCTTTTTTAAATACTAGTTTTATTCCCAATGTCAATGTGCCGATAATTTTATTTGGGGGATTTCTAACAATCGCTGCTATTCCGTTGAGGTGCGACGACCGGGGCCGATCTTCGAAATCAGGTTATTTATTCGATTGGTTTGTTGGCGATACCTAATCTCGATCTTCTGCTTTTCATCTGGGGATGTCGATTTAGATCTTTATGTTTATCGATTCCTTAGTTTTATCCCATCGATACTGCCAATCGGGTTCCATCCCATCTTGTTCCTCCACTTTAAATGTGGGAGATTGGGATATTAGGAGATTAGGGTTTGTAGTTTGTATCTTTGTTTGTAGTATACGTTCTCTTTGGATTTTTTATTTCTCAAGTTTTTAAATCTTTTTGTTGTCTTCCTTTGTATAGTGCACAGGAGCAGGATGGTTTCGTTTGAAATGAATGACCGCAAAAGTAAGAGTCATAATTAATTATCTATTCTCATGCACTACGAGTTTAGAATATTGCTATAACAAGATTAAATTTCGTGGGAAATGCTTCTTGGGTTTTGGGATAGTCATTTTTTGTTGGAAATAATGATAAGTTTTTATGATTTTGTAATATGCATTCTTGTGATTTTAGATGTTTATTTATAACTATAGTGATGTTAAATTTTTGCTGGATTTTATGTATTAATAGATTTCTTATTTGCAAACAAATTACTTCAGTGTTAAACCCTGTAGTTGACCATGAGTAACTGCAGACACAATTTAAGTAGGAATGATCATAATTTCCAATTTCATATGAATCTATGATATTTATCAGTATAAGACTAAATCCCAATACATACTTGTTTAGTTTATGGAGGTTTTATTTGTTTGAATGTGGCATCATTTGATTCAATTCTTTCATTCATTTTAAATCACATTATTTGAAATAGGACTGTGAATAGCAGTATATCGCCTCTATTATTTGGTACGATTTTTGAATATCATAGTTTAGTCGATATTAAGTTGGATACTAAGCAAGTGGAGGTCTAAATTCGCAACTCATCCAATTTCTTTCTAAAAATATTTGATTTTTTTTTTTTTATAAATATAGAAGTGAATAATTTGGAATTAAGTTTGCAGTTAAAATAATTCCTATTTCCGAACATAGTGTTCAGATTCATATTTTGTCAATTAGCGGACCATTAAAATACCAAGGTTTTTCATGCTGCATATGTGAAATCTAGGCGACTCTTTTTTCACAAACTTATAAATTTATAGTCATATAATGCATGGTTTAAACATAAACTTAAGCAGTAAAAACTTAAAAATATTTTAAAAGTGATCTTTCGTTTCAAAACCATATTAATTTATTTTTCTTGTATCTTATGTTATTATTAGTTATCATAGTAGATCTAGAATTTAGGAAGGTGGGGGAGATCAAGTGTTCGATCCCTCCTAAAATGTTATTAATGAATATATATACAATTAGGAGGGATTAGATATTTAGATCTCAACAGAATATTTAACGTTCTGTTGAGTCTTATCCAATTAGAATATTCTAGACTTATACTAAATCTAATTACAATTAACTATTAGACTAGTATACTAAAATACCAATAACACCCAATATTTACTAATAGTTATTTTTTTTTGTTACATAATCAATCGAATGACTGATTTTAAGATTTTCAATCGAATCAGAGATTGGGCTTGGGCTTACTGGATTTGGAGTATTTTTCTCCTTTCTAGGAATCATTTTCTTTTTCGATAGGGGACTTCTTGCGATGGGAAATGTAAGTACTTCATTTTATCTTTTTGTTTATTGTCATATTATTTTAATTTTTGACTTTCTATGTTGCCAGATTCTCTTTTTGTCAGGAGTTATGTTAACAATTGGACTGAAATCCACCATGCAATTTTTTACCAAACGAAAGAACTATGTGGTAGAACTTGTATTATGCATTGATGAATTACGCTTCTAAGATCTACTTACTAAGTACTTGCTTATCCTTTAGGAATTTAATTTTAAATAAAACTTGCAGGGTACAATGTCATTTGGTGTTGGTTTCTTTCTGGTTCTGTGTGGATGGGCTT
Source organism: Zostera marina (assembly GCA_001185155.1). Classification (NCBI taxonomy): domain Eukaryota; kingdom Viridiplantae; phylum Streptophyta; class Magnoliopsida; order Alismatales; family Zosteraceae; genus Zostera; species Zostera marina. The sequence goes on from LFYR01000811.1 coordinate 288,431, forward strand.
TTGTTGGTATGATCTTAGAAGCATATGGCTTCATTGTACTGTTCAGGTCTATTTTCTTTCTTCGTTCATGATTGTAAATTCAAATTCGATTGTCATTCACTACTCATGATTTTGTTATCTGTATTCTTTTGTTGATATTCGTGCAGTGGTTTCTGGCCTACTCTCTCTGTTTTCTTGCAAAGGATTCCTTTTCTCGGATGGGTGTTTCAGCAACCATTTTTCACTTCAGTAATCTATCTTATCTGATTGTTTTTTCTCATATCATATCCAATCTTGTTCTATTTCTTATAAGAGATTTTTTTTATCGGCGCAGTTATTCGACCGAAATAGAGCCAAGAGAGTACCAGTGTAATACGCCACGCCACAACTTTTTCATTGGATCCAGATTGATGATAGCACCGATAGATTACTGACATTCTTTTCTTGTTTTTTTATACTTAGTGACAATTTACTAGGTAATGTTTTCTGTCTGTATAAACTTTCTATGCTTTGGCTTGTGAAATGTGATAATAACATACGATGCAGAAGTATTATATTTCAATCTTATTTCTTACCTTATTCCAACAAAACTTAAGTTCTGATAAAATTTGCCTTACACAAATGCTTAAAAATCAGCCCAGTTCGGCCCAATATAAAAATCTTAGAATACATGAAGCCCATAATCTTCTTCAATACTCTTCACTTACTCTGAAATATCAACCCAATTGGGTCTAAATGAAAACCCTAGTAGAATATATAAAGCATTTAGACACAATCTTTTTCAACACCCCTCACTGTCTGATATGAACTTGGCGGTGGCTTTGCAATACAATGGCAATACACTACGGATGGTTCAGTAGTGCCAGGTGATGCTTTCTTTTATGGTCGTTCTACCAGTTTATTTCTGCATTTTTCCAATCTGTTAATTAGCATCGTTAAATGTATAGCGTATTGAATATTTTTGTCTTTTGATGTTTCAATAAAAGGACTTATTTATTCATGGTTTGTTATTTCCTTGAGCAGATCTAATTCTTTTGAAGATGTTTTATGAAAATATTAAAAAATACATGGATGATAAAGAATCAATTACGTTTATAACCACTTCGATATTTTACTCGAGCATACAACCACTCCACCATTTGGTATTGCCCGTTGCAATCACATCTGCCAAATCCTGCAAAAATCCTAGATTGACTGAAGGTGGAATACAAGACAAGCAACATCTGTGAGAGTTTAAACAACGTGTTACAGAAAATGCGACAAACTCCACAGGTATTCTATGATATTCCGATCTCAATAATATCATCTGAATGAATATATTTTTTGGTAATTTTTTTTAATAATATCATCTCATTTATAATAATTTTTTTCATATGCAGTTGACATGTGCCTTATCTATCATTGGCTATTGTATGACGATAGTCAATAATAGATCTAAGAGTCACATTTACAACACATACATTGTATGGCAAAGCTAGGTTACACATTAGTCGATATCTGATCCAAGTGGGCCATTTTAAGGTAGTCCAAACCAGTACTGGTTTTGGTTGCAAGGTGACCGGGAGCGCATAACTAGACTTGTCGACATCTTAATGCAGACATACAATTGTGGTGAATGGCAGGTAACCGGGCTTCCTTGCAGACATGCAACTTGGGGCTTGTTGCATTCTACGGTCATCACAAATGTTTCTTGATACTATCGTGTTGAGTGTCTTATGGATACCTATAAGTATGGTATCGAGCCAATTAGAGACATGAGATTTTGGCCCCTTGTATCTGATATGATTGATGTCCTACCTCCAAATTATGGTCGTAGAGCAGGTCAACCTAGGGTAAGAAGAATGCGAACAGCAAGGGAGCCACTACTTAGAAGGCAATCTACACCTAGGTGTTTCACATGTGATGTATCTGGTCACAACCGAGCCTCATGCGCTCATTTGTAAGTCTTACATTACAAGAAAATAGGAAAACAGCCACGGCTAAGTTCACTGACTAATTAGTAAAATCCGTGGCTATTTAGCCACGGGAATTAACCACGGGAGTGGCCGTGGTTGTAGATCTGGTGGCTACTGCTTTTTAGCCTGGAATTGATTTTCCGTGGCTAAATATTAGCCACGGTCATTTGATTTAACCACGGATTGTGCCGTGGCTGTTTTTGGTAATCGATAATCGGTAAATTTTTTTAAAAATTAACCACGGCATAAATCAGTGGTTATTTATTTTTGGTCGTGGTTAATTTTTTGAAACAGAAAAAAGTGAAGGGCCACGGTCAAAATCAGTTGCTAATTTTTCGACCGTGACTAATTATTTTTTAGTTTATTAGAAAAAAATTAAATGGTGAAAGATGCCTATATTATAAGGTCTTACACATTCATATATATAACCTGAAATTAAAATTCATTCACATATTCATACAATCTGAAATTAACATTCATTTACAAATATCAATTCATATATCAATTCATACATTAATCCATAAGTCTAAACTTAAAAAACAACATCCAAATACATATGATCATATAACATCCAAAAAATATTAAAAAACATATAAATACCAAAAGACTGATTGCCTCTGCAATTGAATGCTCACAGTTCACTTTGCAGTAAGATATTATAAGATCTTGAGCACTGGTGATGTAAATATTGTTGGTGTTGCAATCAGGGTGCCACAATAAATGATCTTCGAAAGAGGTAACTAGTTCACCTGGAAAGTTCCACACAAAGATTGCACGATTCTGAAATGTCAAAAATAATTAATTTTCATATAAGAAAATATAATTCATCTAATATCAATGGAAAATTATAACAAAAATATAAAACAAATTCAAAATTAAAGATATTTAATTGCATTGTTTAAATCGGATGAATACAAAAATATCATGTAACATGGCTAGTGTTAAAATAAGGTAAGACTAATTGTATTTGTAAAACTGAGAAACAAGGTTTTCGAAAAGAAACTAGATATACAAAAAGTGGGCAAAGATTTACAAGAGAAGCATAAAAAGAGAAATTAAGGCTTACCTAATCTTGATTTCTTGAACATTCTTACCTGATATAGAGTACAACAACTTGTAATTTTTTAAGTCAAACACCTTGTATATGCTAAAATCAAAAGAAACATGCAAATTTAAGATCACATAATATAAATAAAAGATAATACAGAATTTTACATTTCATATCCAAAATATTTACCTATCCTGAGTTGAAAATGTAAGAACTTTCCCATTCACATCATCGAATTCTACAAAACCTGGTCACTTCAGAGATTCTGATTGAAATAGAGAAATCAAGAACAAGTCCAATGAAATCAAGAAAACAACAACAAAATCCCAATTTTATTCGTTCACCTGCTAACTGACCTGTAAAACAATATGCTGAAACCTCTCCTGGGAACTACTTGTGCTAAACGAACGATCCTTTTTCGAACAAGTCTCCCTCCTCTGCAACTTCTTGACGCTATTTAGGAACCCATCACGACCACATGCTCCTTGGGATTTCATCCTATAGCCGAAACCCTCCGATGGCAGCAAGGCATGGGACTCACAGTGATTCGTTTCCACATCGAGGAACACTTAGGAGTCTTCCCATCCTCTGACCGGATGGAAGTATCGCCCTCGCCAGACTAGAGTGTCCACCTAGCCTCTGGTCACCGTATCACGGTATTACTAGTCCAGACTCGCTGCTCGCCAGAAATCGAAGTTGGAATCGCCGGAAGTGGGGGTGGGAGAAAAACACGATTTGGGTGAAGAAACAAAGTTAACTTTTGGGTGGAAAAAAACACGACTTGTTTAATTTAGGGGTTTTGGTTTATTTACAATTTTTGACTTAACATGTTAACAATTTTATATTTTTATAATTTTTGACATAACTATAATTTTAAAGTTTTGGGTATAACTATAATTTTAAGGTTTTGGGTACAACTATAATTTTATAATGTAAATTTTTCTAACATAGAAATATTATTTAGTATAATTATTTTTGATAATTTAATAAGATATAATTATTTAGTTATGAAATTAGACTTTTTATATTAGGAAGTGATATTTTTATAATTTTTAAAAAATAATTAGTTGTTAATTTTTTAACTTTTTAGGATTTATAATTTAAAATAATTTTTATAATTGAATTTATAACTTTCAAAAAACCTTTTTAAATTTAATTTTTCACTTTAAAATTTAAAATATCTTTTTTTTTTTAAATTTAAAATATCTAAAATAACTATAATTTATAACTTCTTTAATTTTTTATAATTTAATATAAAGTTATTTTATAAGTTTTAAAATATCTAATTTATTAAATTGAATTTTTGAATTTAAAATTTATTAAATTAGACTAACCCTAACCTACTAAAGTTAATATTTGAAATTGATATTTAAAAAAAAATAATTAGTTGTTAATTTTTAACTGTTTAGGATTTATAATTTAAAATAACTTTTATAATTAAATTTATAACTTTAAAAATTAAAATACCTTTTTTAAATTTTATTTTATTTTTAACTTTAAAGTTTAAAATATCTAAAATAACTTTTAATTTATAATATTTATAATTTAAAATAAAGTTAGTTTATAATTAAAAAAGTCATAACACTATATATCACTAATTAACACTATCTATCTCTAACACTATAATCTAACTTCTTCTAACCCTAACTTTTAACCCTTCTAATCCTAACTTCTAACCCTAAGACTATCTACATATGTATATAAACTTATTTTTAATTATTTTTTAATTTTTTGTTAATTTCTATTAACCCTAACCCTAATTTTATACATTTACATACACACATATATAAATGCAGTGGCTAATAATTACAAAATATCAGTGGCTAATTTAATTGTCACTAAATTAGCCACCGCTCTTTCAAATCCGTGGCAAAATATGAGGGAAAAAATGGAGGGGATTTTTGTCGGGATATTTAGCCACGGATTTTTACATCTGTGGCTAAATATTCAAATTAGCCACGAGCTTAGCTACGGCTAAAAATGCCGTGGCTAATATTCAACAATTAATCGTGGCTTTTGCTAGTCGTGGTTAAGCCCGTGGGCATAGCCCTGTTTTTTTGTAGTGTTATTATTTGTAATGTATGATTTAATTTATGATTAAATTTTTAATTATGTGTTTGAAATTTAAATCGCAGGCTTCAACTAGGGTTGTTTATCAACGAACCAACCGAAGCAACACGAAATGGAAAAGCGAAGGAAGTTCAGATTGGAAAGAGGAAGGGGAAGGGAAAGGTTAGGGATCTTGCTTCAGTCGTTGTCGATATAATATTTCGTACACCAGCAAAGAATCCAGCTAGCTGAGGCTAGTAGCCCCGTTCCATGGAAATCGACTACACGCAATTCAAGATCCACATTCGAACATGCAGATCAAATTTCCATGGACTTGGGAATTGAAGAAGAGGAACTCGAGGACCATGTCTCTTTTTGGACAAACATTCTCTATCCTTTTCCACACATGTGGTGGAATCATCGGTCATGATCAATTTTCACGACATAAGATTGTCGCGATCGAGGCTCATAAATTTCTGTCGTAATTCTTCATTAACCCCGTTGGTCTTAGGAGCCATTCAGGAATAGGCTGAATGACAGTAATCATTAAAATTAATATATCTTCAAAAGAACCTAAATTATATCGACAATTAAAAATAGTCAAAAATAAAACCTCGTCAATAACCCTAAAACAAGATAACAAAATAAAACAAACTAATTCAATCCATAAAAAAACCCAAACTAAATAAAATCAACAACATCAAAAACACAAAAAAATCACCTTAAAAACACAAACAAAAACACTGAAACAAATTTGAAAATTAAACACTCCCACAAAAAAAATAAAAAAAATACACCAAAAATACAAAAAAATCACCATAAAAGGAGCGGCTATTGAGGACGATTTTGGGGAATGAGAGGACTGACCGAAAATGAATGAAGGAGGGACGACGGTGATTTTCTTTTTTCAAGTTTGAAGATGAAGTGAAAAATAGGGTTTTGAAACCTATTTATAATTGTGTTTCCGGTTTCAGGAATTATTCAACAGATGCATTGATTCGTTTATGATTCATCAGATACATCACCGACACACATTTAAACCGATAAACTGTTCTAACTATGTCGATACACTGGTTTCGAAAATAATAGAAATTATACCTAAGAAAAAATAAATATTTATAACCTACATCCTCTACATCCTTGATTGATGTTGTTTTGCCCAAATTTTTTAGCGATTTCTTCAAAACTGAACTGAGAGCAACGCATGTAGTCTCCTCCTTTATCATTCTCCTCCTACAACTAATTTCTCAAACTGCCAGATCTTTAATATCAAAGTAAGACACATCCACAAGAAAAAACGATTCCATGGAGAAGAGAAGAAATAGATCTAAGTAGACAGAAGAAATGAAGAAGCTCAATAAATTTCCAAGTACTTGTATAATTTATACTTAATTGTTTAGACGGGTTATCGGGTATAGTGAGCCGGGTTATTGGGCATAGTGTAACGGTTTTCCAGGTATGATGTTACCAACACTATGGGGTTATCAGGTATATCTAGATGGTATATAAAGTGGGCTGATCTGCTAATTAATATTAAGAGGGGCAAATCAGGAAAAAAATTTAAATTACATACCCTAAGTCCTAACCGTAAGTTAGTAGGCTTGGTGGGTAGATTTCATCACCAAGCCATCTTAGGTGGCTAGATTCATAAGCTGCCCTTATTTTTTTCATGATTTATCACTGTTTCAGTCATTTCTTCCAACATAATTTTGATTTTACTTGTCATTCAGAATCTAACGATGCCCTCGATCTTCAAGAGGATTTCGATTATGACAATTCAATGCTCAGTATTTCATTTCCAACACACAATGCCTTCTGATATTATGAGGTCCGGCGCGCAGACCACGATACTAAAAGACATCCTTTGGAACACCTGGTACGTAAAAGAGGGGGGAGTACTGGAGTGGTGATACAATATCCCGAACTTAGTCACAACACACCAACAACTAGAGATTCAGATAGCCCAAGATGAATTAAGGTACCTATATAGGTTTGAAGGAGATTACAAGTCAACTTTTGGGAAGATCGACTTTCCCAGAGTTCGACTTTCCCAGAACTCTAGAAAAGTCAAATTTTAAGAAAGTCGATCTCAGAAAGTCGACTTGAAACCAGATCTGAGCAGTTAGGCGGTTACGACCCAAATGATCAGATTACTCCCATAAAAAGTCTTATAAATAGAGGGGCACCACTCATTCATTTGGGTAAGTCATTCAGTGTAAAGAAGTCCTAGCGAAGCAAAGCTTTGAGCAACTGAGTTCGGTCTGATTTCCCTGCAGAGTTCCCCGCCTAGCGCTTGTTGGAAGCGTCGTCGAGCACTGATCGGGTTCCACCCTCATCACCTTCAAACGAGTAGTGGTTCACTACTGCCTATTGAAGAAAATCTACACACGCACCATCCGAAGTGACTGTCGTCGTGTAACGATTGTCTGTACTGGAGATAATTGTCCTTTGCGCGTGCATGCTTTTCTGAGAGGCGGTAGTTTCCATTTCGTAATCCGTGAGTATAACCCGATGCATCACTGTTCCGGAGTGATTCCCCATAATCAGTCAATGGTTTTGCAAACTCTTTCATGATGCAGTTGGTATGTGGCCTGGTCTGACATTTATATCTGGGTCATATGAGACTTCGTGGAGCCCTGCGTACTTACTTCCCTGAATGCAAGAGACGCACCTGCACATTCCACATGGCAAAGAATTTTGTGAAAAGCAACAGAGGTGGTGGACTAAAGTATTTTTTCAGCAAGGCTGCAACCATTTTCTACAGTCTTTAGAAGACAGAAGCATTGATTCGAAAACGAAACATATCTGAGAATAGCTACAACTGGATACAAGGCAAGATTGATCTGTGGGCTAAGTGTGAGTACTAGAATGACTGTAAAGTGAAATACAATACAAGCAACATTGCTAGAGCTTAAACCATATAATGCAGAAAATACGACAGACTTCCTAGGTATTTGATTTTCTGAATTTTATTCTATGTTTTTCTGATTTCAATCTATATATTTTTTGATATCTGATTTTCTGATTTTTATTGAATTTTTTTATATGCAGTTGACATGTGCCCTATTTATTATTGACTATTGCATGACGACAATCAATGATAGATCTAAGAGTCACATTTATAACTCATACGTACACATTGTGCGACAAAGCAAGGTTGTTGATACAGTCTTTAACGAATTGACCAAGTTTAAGAATCACTTCACCTGAGATGAAGATCGAGTCTCCGGTTCGGCGATCAACAAATCACGAATATCGAGAGACGAACGCAGCGAGGATATACCTATGATATTAAGACTTAGCCAGTTACAAATGATAGCGGTGAAGTTGTTTGTCTGGAAGCTTGATGTGGCAGTTGGTTGGGCAAGTGCGACGGTGGTGGTCGGCGTACTCGATCTAATGTCGGATGAAGGAGATGCACTACCAGATTAATTACTGACTTTCAACGACAGCCAGAAACCGTCTCTAATCATCAAAAAACGTCGCTAATTGATGATTGGCGACGGTTTTTGGCCGTCTCTAATCCTTCCTCGAAAGTCCCCTCGCTGATTTTTTAGAGACGGCCTTCATATCCGTCTCTAATAATTAGAGACAGATTAGAGACGGTATTAGCCGTCGCTAATTAAAATTTAAGATTAGAAAGGATTAGGGCCAAGTCGTCTCTAATCCATCGTTTTTTTTTTCCGCGTCAATTTTTTGGCGCCTAAAATTTTATTGCCGTCCCTCAGCCGTCTCTAATTTTCAAAATAGCCCTCCTTGGGCCATCTCTAGGCCGTCTCTAATTTTTTTTTAACTTCCTGTTTCAAATTGCCGTCTGTAGGCCCTCTCTAGTTTTTTGTTTAGAACTTCCTGTTTCAACTTGCTGTCTCTAGGCCCTCTCTAGTTTTTTGTTTAGAACTTCCTGTTTCAACTTGCCGTCTCTAGGCCGTTGCTAATTAATAAGCTCGACAAAATATTTTTGCCGAAACTAATGGCTGCCCTCTAGGAGCCTTACACATGTCCATTCTTGTACCTGAAAATAGACATTCAATCACAAGCAATTCATACAATCATTCACAAACAATTTATAATTTATACGATCATTCACAAGAAATTCATAATTCATACGATCATTCACAAGTAATTTAAATTTACGTACAATTCATTCAAATATACATTTGCAAAACATTTATTCTAACTTATAAATTAAACAAATAGTTCGAAGTACAATTCAACTATTTTTTTTGAATATAGCATCAAGATCTAAAGGAGGATTCGGAGGATCCTTACTCGAAACGATCACTTGGCCCGTGCTTGTGCTTGTGTTTCCCTCCTAAAAACAACAAAATAATTTTGATTGATTAATTTAATGTTTATACTAAGAATTTTAGTAAGTATTGAATAACTTACTTCTAGAGTAGCGATTTTGCCTAACAAGTTTGTTTGTACTTTTAGCATGAACTCCATTTGTTGGTTAACTGTCTCGAGTCTCTGGTTGACGACCGCGTTAACGGTTTTTTGAACACGAGTGTCGAATTCTTCCTTTTTTTCTTCTTTTCTCTTTTTTTTTGTCAGGTGATTTATTTTGGCCTTGGATTTCTTCGGCATCAATGAATCGTCCCCCGGTCTCATTCCGAGAATACGTCCTTTCGTCTTGCCTCCTGAAGCCCTAATCCAAGCTTTCAGACTATCCTCAATGAATAGAGGCCTTTTTCGCTTGTAAGATGTCGATCCTTGCGTCGATATTTCTTCTTCGTCTGTTGACTCATCCTCCTCCTCGTCTTCATTTAATGATTGCTGTTTATCGAAATGTTCCTTTTTGTACATTTCGTAATCCGACTATTATAAACAACAAAGAAATAAATTAGTAATGAAAAAAAAAATATTGATAATTAAATACGTACCATTAGATATATATCATGAAAAAATGATCAATTACTTGAAATAAAAAGTGAACCAATTAGATATTAAAGTGAACCAATTACCAATGACTGAGTGTTAGTTTCAACGGATGCCGATCCTTCTTTGTAGAGGATGTATCCTTCATTGCTTGTGTGGTTTTCAGAATTCTTCTTTGATTTTTCTTGAAATTCGCTTGACAAGAACTTCGTCATCATTCCTTCTCATTGGTTCTTTCGCAGGTATCCGGGAGGAAAGTTCTTGCAACTGTCTGTTGGATCGTGATCCGAGGCTATAAGGGGGGGTGATAGCCTCTTTTCGATTTATACAGGTTGATAGCGGAATTACCTGAAAAAGCTTAATAAACAAATGGTTGAACAGTAATGATATAAGGATATTATTATTTTAATTGATATAATACTGTAAGTATTACTCTTTGAAGCTTACTAAAGTATATGAATACTGAGTCAACTTGCTTGATAGTGTTTCACACACAACTATAGTATATGGATACTAAGTTATATTGGAAACACAAATTGTATTGTAGAGTAAATGACCAGATAACTGGATATATTGATAAGCAAGTAAATGACCAGATAACTGGATATATTGACAAACAAGTAAATGACCAGATAACTGGATAATTTGATAAACAAGTAAGTGACCAGATAACTGGATAAATATGATAAGTAATACTTGAACAAATATAAGGATTTAGAGCAATGAATATAACCTCAGATAGTTGACCAGATAACTGGATGAGGGATCTGCGTAAAGTAGTCAACCTCTGTGTTTGACCAGATAACTGGAAGAGGGATCTTTTTAATTAAGTGTTGTTTTTTAAGTAAAAGATAGAACTATAATTAACAGAGAACAACACAAGAGATTTATACTGGTTCACCCAAACAAGGGCTAGTCCAGTCCCGACCAACAGCCGGAATTCACTCGCCTAAAGGTAATGGCAAAACCTTTCTAAGCTTTAAGGCTACCTCGCTTAGGAACCAGTCTTTTACGGGTAGACTCACACCTTAGAGTATCAAGGGCACTCTTAAGAACCTCTAACTTTTACGGGTAAGTTAGTACCTTAGAGTATCAAGGAACTCTTAAAAACCTCTCTAAGCTTTAAGGCTACTTCGCTTAGGAACCAGTCTTTTACGGGTAGACTACATCCTTAGAGTATCAAGGGCACTCTTAAGAACCTCTAACTTTTACGGGTAAGTTAGTACCTTAGAGTATCAAGGAACTCTTAAAAACCTCTGAAATCTTTAAAGGTAGACTCAACCTAAGAGTTTTCCCGGAAACTCTATAAAACCAAACTAGAGCTTTATGGTTGAGCTCACAAACCTTCTCTAACACTTTGGTACTATTGAGAC
>LFYR01000811.1:326500-352401 GCA_001185155.1 Zostera marina
GACTTTCCTGAGGATCGACTTCCCTGGGATCGACTTTTGAGTAAAGTCGATCACCAGGAAAAGTCGACCCCCAGAAAGTCGATCTCTGGAAAGTCGACTCCTGGACCCAATCTGATCAGTTGGGCAGTTAGGCGGTTACTGCCCAAATGACCATATTGCCCCCATAAGAACCCCTATAAATAAAGGGCACCCCCCACTCATTAAAGGCAGGTCATTTGGAGCGAAAGGATTCCTAGCGAAGCAGAGCTCTGCGCACTTGAGTTCCGGTCCGGTTTCCCGCGGAGTTCCCCGCTTGGCGCTTGCTTGCGCGTCTTGGAGTACTGGTCGGGTTTCTCCCCCATCAAACCTAAAATGATAACAAATGAAAACAAATATATAATTGAAATACACGATATGATTGACATATGAAATATGTGGATTCAACTACGCACTCCTCAAACACGATATGATTGACATTCCAGACCCTGGAGATAAATTGACTCCCACTCTAAAAACACTAAGAGACCCTCGTAGCTTGAGAGCTATAACTTTTATGGCCAAGAACAAATGTGATTTATTCGATCAGTTCCACATCTCAAGGTATAGGGATCATACATTCACAATTGCTTTCAAAAGAATCTCAAACTACCTAAAGGAATCACATCCTTTAAAGCCTAGTGGTGCTCCTCATTTCTTTGAGGTATGACCTATCAAGTGGGTGGAACTTGGTAGGGAATATATATATATATATAACAGATGTAGAGCTGTCAACCTCTGGATGACCAATAAGCCAACCTTGGTAGGGAATATCTCACTAACCTTCATGTACCTTGCTTGAGAGCTATTTTTACTCTCCGATAGCTACTGAAAATACATGATACTTCACCGGAAGTTCCGGCTAACTCTCTTGGTAAGTTGTTTATGTTGGATCGTGATCCGAGGCTATAAGGGGGGTGATAGCCTCTTTTCGATTTATACAGGTTGATAGCGGAATTACCTGTAAAAGCTTAATAAACAAATGGTTGAACAGTAATGATATAAGGATATTATTATTTTAATTGATATAATACTGTAAGTATTACTCTTTGAAGCTTACTACAGTATATGAATACTGAGTCAACTTGCTTGATAGTGTTTCACACACAACTATAGTATATGGATACTAAGTTATATTGGAAACACAAATTGTATTGTAGAGTAAATGACCAGATAACTGGATATATTGATAAGCAAGTAAATGACCAGATAACTGGATATATTGACAAACAAGTAAATGACCAGATAACTGGATAATTTGATAAACAAGTAAGTGACCAGATAACTGGATAAATATGATAAGTAATACTTGAACAAATATAAGGATTTAAAACAATGAATGTAACCTCAGATAGTTGACCAGATAACTGGATGAGGGATCTGCGTAAAGTAGTCAACCTCTGTGCTTGACCAGATAACTGGAAGAGGGATCTTTTTAATTAAGTGTTGTTTTTTAAGTAAAAGATAGAACTAAAATTAACAAAGAACAACACAAGAGATTTATATTGGTTCACCCAAACACGGGCTAGTCCAGTCCTGACCAACTGCCGGATTTCACTCGCCTAAAGGTAATGGCAAAACCTTTTCTAAGCTTTAAGGCTACTACGCTTAGGAACCAGTCTTTTACGGGTAGACTCACACCTTAGAGTATCAAGGGCACTCTTAAGAACCTCTAACTTTTACGGGTAAGTTAGTACCTTAGAGTATTCAAGGAACTCTTAAAAACCTCTCTAAGCTTTAAGGCTACTACGCTTAGGAACCAGTCTTTTACGGGTAGACTCACACCTTAGAGTATTCAAGGAACTCTTAAAAACCTTTGAGATCTTTAAAGGTAGACTCAACCTAAGAGTTTTCCCGGAAACTCTATAAAACCAAACTAGAGCTTTATGGTTGAGCTCACAAACCTTCTCTAACACTTTGGTACTATTGAGACAACCCTCTCAACCAAAGTGGACACACACAAGAGGTGATTAGAGGAGTGGAATATCAAAGCAAACAACACTTCTTACTTGTACAGATGAACAAGAAGATTAGAAGAAGAAGTTGGAGAGCTTTTGAAGCTTTAGAAAGCTTGGACACTTGAGCACTTGAAAGCTTGGAAGCTTGGAGGCAAAAACGTGTGAGCAAGTGTAGAGTGGAAGCTCTTGAGTTTGCTTGTAGTGTGGGTGAGTGGAAATGAGGGGATTACCCTTCTATTTATAGCCTTGGCCACTCAATGTCCATCCTTGGATCTTCAATGGATGGCTCCTTGATTTCTCACATAAATCCAAGCTTTGTCTTTGAATAGTGTTTTCCTTGGATAGTTTTTTGTCCCTTGTTGGAGAATCTTATCTTTGTTGGAGAATCTTATTTTTGTATAAATTCAAATTTAAATAGTGTTTTGTCCCCTTGGAATATTATACCTTGAATAAAGTGTCAAAAGATAATAATAATAATATTCAAGGTGAAATGCAATTATTCCAAATAATAATATTCAAGGTGGAAATGCAATTATTCCAATTAATAATATTCAAGGTGAAAATGCAATTCTCCCAATTTGACTTTTAACTTTGACTTAAACCCTTAACTCAAATGATTAATTAATTAACTAGAGTTAGGTTTAATATCGATTGACTTATTTAACCCCTATTGATTAATAGTGTAATTAGGGTTTAAATTGACATGATTAAAATATAATCCTATGTCGACAATTTTGATTCTACACTGTCGTCTAGGTGATCCACACCTGCTAGCATCTTCGCCTCTTCCCGGGCTTTATCCATCCATTTAGGATAGTTCATTATCAAATATTTGTCGAACGCGGTTCGAGCATAATCATTATCTTCGAAAGTGAAAAATGTCTAAAATCGAAAAATAAGTTGTTAATATTTTTAACTAATTAGAAAAAAGAAAATAGACGAAATTGAAAGAGTACCAGAAATTTATTCCAGGCTAGAGTCTTGTTTTCATCACTCCATTGAGCCCAAGAAATGTTTCCAGGCTAGAGTTTCATCGTCAGGAATGTTTGGTTTAACTATATATCCGATTTGTTTTCGGATGTTGTTTGTGAATGATCTATATAAGTTGAAGTTTATTAATATCTTAAAAATAAAAATATTCAATTTAAAAATACTTACCCACAAGCCAGTATCTGGCCTTGAAATGGTTTAGAGGGTTGGGGAATTTCCTTCGAAAATGTTCTTGTTGAAATCCTAGTAACAACCTCATCATTGTCAGGTTGTCCTCGTCCCCTAGAAGTACGTCCCCGTCCCCGTCCCCTAGAAGTACGTCCCCGTCCGATTCTTCCACGTACCATATTTGAAAAGTAAAAAATTTAATCAAACACGATAACATGAAAATAATAGAAGTATAATAAAATAGACTTACAATTAAATTAAAAACCCATTTCATTGTCATTAGATGAATCATTATAATTAAATTGAAACAGAGAAATGGGTCACATTCGAAGTTGGAAAATTAAAAAAGAGATGAAAATAGAACTCACTGGAGGACTGTCATGCTCACTGCCCTCGTCGGAAGATGAAGAAGATGCGCTCGCCGAAAGATGAAGAAGACGCGCTCGCCGGAAGATGAAGAAGTCGTCGCTGCCCGAACGAAATGCTTGGAGAAATCGGAAGGGATGGAGGAGTCGTGAGAAAATCTGATTCGGGAGAGAGATTGAGGGGTTGGGGTTTTTAAATTTGGGATTTAAGGTTGGGTAAATTACATTTTATTTAATTTTGTTTTATAAATTTTGTTTCTTTAGGTTTTAATTTAACCTTTATTTTCTAAAAATGCTGAGAGGTTAAAAAATAATTATCCATTTTGGGACGGTTTTTTCATATGCCGTCTTTAGTTTATCATCTAGGGACGATTTTTTCACAGGTCGTACCTAGTTATATTCCCCCAAAAAATTATTAAAATATTTAGGGACGGCTTAGTAAAAAACCGTCTCTAATTTTCAAGATCGACGACGATTCACCGGAGAGCCGTCGCTAGCATCGTGCAATTTTCACGAAATCCTTCTTCAGATTTAAAGACGGTCAGAATCCGTCGCTAAATCCGTCCCTACAAGTCTGTTTTCTTGTAGTGATGGTTGGTGATTGTAGAATTGGAAACTATTTTAGAAATAATTTATTTATTCTTTATTAATGTGGTAATTATCTTATATAGTTAAATAGTTATAACTGACAACAGTTATTACAAGTTTACAACATTTTAAAAATATAACCTTTTAAAATAGAATGACGTTGTGGGCCGGCCCAGTTGTCTTTGAAATGGGTAACTGTACATAATCTTTATATTTGCACGGAGCCCTAATTTCCCTAATCGGACGCCCAATTACTTGATCCTCCCACTTGTCTTGAATGAGCCCCATGTCCCGCACAACCTTTCTAGCAATGTCGTGTTCTTGAGAAGCCTTCATGTTCGTATCAGTTGCACATCAGTCGGTCTCTCACCCAAGTTAAATATCTTAAGGCAGTCCCAACTAGTATTGGTTTCGGTTGCAAGGTGACCGACGAGTGCACAAATAGACTTGTTGACACCTAGGGTGTCAAACGAGCCGAGCCAAGCCGAGCCAAGCCGAGCCAAGCCGAGCTTTTGTTTATAGAGTCGGGCTCGGGCTCGGCTCGTTAAGGTATCATTTGGGCTCGAGCTCATGTTCGGATCGTTAGAGACTTTCCAGGCTCGGGCTCACGAGCCTAGACTCGAATTAAAAAAAAAATTTATTTGGAGACATGAAGAATTGAGCCCGTTACCTCTCACATGCTTAATAAACGTTTTATTATCTGTACTATACCTTCATTCTCTCTAAATATAATATTTTTTTACTTTTTATACTTCTTACCGAGCCCACCGAGCCCACCGAGCTTAACGAGCTTGAGTTTCAGGCTCGGGCTCGCGAGCTGATCCCGAGGCGGGCTTTATCTGACACCTTATTGCAGAAATACAGTTGCGGTGAATGACAGGTTACGAGACTTCCTTGCAGGTATGCAATTGCTGGGCTCGTTGCAATTTAAGGTCATCACACTTTATGAGAGTATAATATTTCTCTCTACTATCGTGTGGAATGTCTTATGAACACGTACCAGTACGGTATCGACCCAATTAAAGACAGAAGATGCTGGCTACCTGTACCTGAAATGATTGATGTTCTACCTCCTAGATATGTCGTGGAGTAGTCGCCCAAGGGTGAGAAGAATGCGTGCTGCAAGGGAGAAGACGATACACAAGGGTAAGTTAAATTATTGGTTTAAAATATATCATAAATATCTGATGAAGCACGAAATATGCTACCAGTAGGCTCGCGGGGTTGCGAGGAGAGCTGGAGGCTTTGGAGTCCACGGCGCACGCTCTACGTCAATGTACCAGCAGAAGTGGAGGGTAATCAGCGACTCACGTGGGAGTCGGCGACTCGGACTCCTTGGTTTGCTCTGGTTGGAGTGTAGTCAAGTGGGAATGACTTGGGAGTGGAGGAACCCCAAGGACCCCTTTTATAGGGTCCTGGGGCGTTTCCCCATTCATTAGCGTGGGGCCCACTTCATTATGGTGCTCAATTAAGGGAGCCATAATGACGTGGGTCCTCCCAAGTAACGGCTGGGAATTGGCGACTCAGGTATGGGAATCGTCGATTCAGAGGTGGAGTCGTCGACTCCCTTGTGCTCAGGTCCTCGGTCTACCAGATCCGAGTGCCCTGTCTGGAGTCGGCGATTCACCCCTGAAATTGGCGACTTGGTAGTCCCAGTCGGCGATTCTCAGGTGTTGCCTTGAGTACTTGACGTAGACACTTGCTCCGCACTGTGGATGCCTTTCGGGAGTCCGACGTAAAGCGATGAAACCTTAGTCTTTGTTGAAGGACTTTGTTGGGAGTGACTGACGTAATCAGACATGTCTCACCAATATCTAAATTGACATAATTATTTCAGTCAACCAATTTTATTCAGGCAACAACCAGGGTTGGTTCTTCAATTTCAATTACCACTGTCATTTTTTTACTTCTGTTTTTTATTTCTATACTCTATGTAATTTGGACATCGTCTTTATTTTTAATGAAATTTAAATATTTAAAAAAAAATACTACTGTTATCATAGTCTGTCTGTCTAACATATTTTTTTTCATTCGACGCCTACAATCCCAATCCATCTTATTGCACCCCTTACCTCACTATATTTCTCAACATTCAATCAGATACTGATCTAAATCTGAAATCGAAAGATCAATGTAGGAAATTAAAGTGATAGGAGAAATATCGATCAAAAAAGAGAGGTAGCAGTGGTCAAATACCAGTTCCTCTACAGATAATTCAATTCTTTGATTTCTATGCGGACAAAATAGAAAATGATTATCCGGCAATGAACTAAACTTAAAATTTGATCGGATTGAAGCAAGAATGGGGATGGATTTGTATTCAACATCTAGGGTTAGGATTAGAAGTTCACATTCTTTTTGACGGAATAACTATTAAGCTTGTAAATGATATATCGAAATCCGTATTCGAATCCGCATTCGAATATGACTATCCGGATTAGTATTTTCGGATTTGGATACCTAAATTGATATCTAGCTAGATTTTATTCGGACGGATTCGGATATCCGGAAAATCTGCGATTAAAATTCGAATTCGTTTAAAAATTCCGGATTCGGATATCCGAATAAATAAATTGATTTCCGAATATCCGAATTTTAATTTAAGACGATTAATTGACTATTAATTAACTTTATTAATGATGATTTTATATTTTTATAATTATATTTTAAATTTTTTATAAAAAAGTTATCCGGATTCGGATTTTCATATTCGGATTTTATTTGGTCGGATTCGGATATCCGGATAATTATTCGAATTTGGATTCAGATACTTGCATATCCGATAGTTTCTTTTATACTTCATTTATTTCTAATTAAATGTACATTTTTTTCAAGATTTTTATACAATTAATAATTAATAGAGAGGATTTATGTAAATTACAAAAAAAAAACAAGACTATCCTTTTGGATATTGGGAGGGTGATTACGTCCTTATCCATATCCTTGAAAATACGTAAGGCTTCTCTATAAAATCCCACCTCCGATCAGAATATACCACTATCGACCATGGACGCAGGTGATTCTGATTCTTTCTGGCAAGATATGGCCAACCAAGCTGTGTTGCACGACTTGTTCAACAGAGTTCCGGTTCCTCGTAAGCCGACAGTAGTGCATGCATTCACAAATGTACATTTTATTCGGAACTGATACGTATATATATTAATTTGCAGCTATGGCCAACAGGAATGATCCGACTCCCGGACGGTGCCGGAGAACAGATGGCCGGAAGTGGAGATGCAGTTGGTCGTGTCTTCCACATTCCAAGTACTGTGAACGTCATATCAAACGTCTTCGTGGAAAACGTTCTGCTACAAAAAAATCCAAAAACAAAATTGGAAAATCATCGAATGCTCTTCCTACTAGAGAGACACATGCTGTTGATGAATCTGAACCGTTGCAAGATCCGACTGTGAACATGAACCCCGCTGGCGCAGACGATCCATCCAAACTCGTTGGAGCATCATCTGAGACTCAGTTGATTGACTTTGTGTCTAGTGAAGTCTTCAAAAAATAAAAAGTCCCAATTGAAGTCAAAATAAAAGTCAAAGTAAAGTCAAAGTCAAAGTCAGAGTCAAAGAAAAAAAATCAAATTTAAGTTTCGATTGACGGTGTCGTCGATATTATCTAAATGAAACTTAAACATGAGTAATTGATTCGAGTAACGTCATTCTTCGATAACTTTGCATAATCATCGCCCTTCAAAAGATCGAGTTAAATAATCTGGTTATTTGAATCTATCCTTGCTCTAACACCACTCGTCAATTCTACTCGAGTCATCTTCGATGTTTGTACCAAATGTATCTTCATGAGTTTATTGTTTTCGTGATTTCTACAAACGATTTTCTATTTTTATCGACCTTCTAAGTTCAATAAATGTAGGTCATTTTTAATTTCCTTTAATTTTGAGGTAATTAATAACGATTTATGTTTGGGGATCCATTTCGGTTGGACGATGATGATACCTCCGACCCAAAAGACCGGCTCATTTTATTCCCAATTCATTTTTCACGCAATGGTCCTTCTTCCAACACACCTTCCGACGATGTCAAACTTTCCTCCTCTAAGATCGATAACCACTGCTGATTCCAAGATGGAATCAGAGCCACCTGCTACAGTGCTACCTAGTCCTCGGATCCATTAGCCACTCTCGACTTTTTCAAGTAAATGTCGTTGTTTGGTTTTATACAATCTTTCCTCCAATCAAGTTAAGCTCACCACCACCAATTACATTACGTGGAAGATGCAGTTTACACCCCTATTAAACTATTTCAATCTTCAATCCTTTATCAAGGATGAGTCGTCGTCTGCTGATCTGTCCGACGATGAATATATGTTATAATGGAGAAAGGATCAGCTCTAATTTGAGGAGATCCTATCATCGGTTGCAGGCCGGGATAACATCTTTTAGCGTCATCTAGAGATCGCTTGAAACACCCTATGAGAGGTCATCAGACTCACGCATCATTCAACTATAAATGCATTTCCAAAATCAGCGGAAGGAGGACATAGACTCATGTCTGCCTTGCCAAGCTCCTGTCGGACGAGGTAACAACTGCTAGGCCAGCCCTAATCTAAACTCGTATTTTTAATGCTACTATTTTCAACAATCTCGCCGGTGAATACAGTGTGGTTGTTGTAGAATCAAAATTGTCGACATAGGATTATATTTTAATCATGTAAATTTAAACCTTAATTACATTATTAATCTATAGGGGTTAAATAAGTCAATCGATATTAAACCTAACTCCAATTAATTAATTAATTAATTAATCATTTGAGTTAAAGGTTTAATTCAAAGTTAAAAGTCAAATTGAAATAATTGCATCTTTACCTTGAATATTATTATTATATTTTGACTCTTTATTCAAGGTATAATATTTTAAGAGGATAAAACACTATTCATGTTTGATTTTTTTCCAAAGATAAGATTCTCCAACAAACACTATCCAAGAAAACACTATTCAAGATAAGATTAAAGACAAAGCTTGGATTTTTGTGAGAAATCAAGGAGCCATCCATTGAAGATCCAAGGGTGGACATTGAGTGCCCAAGGCTATAAATAGAAGGGTATTCCTCTCATTTTTACTCACCACACAACAAGCAAATCAAAAGAGTTTTTCACTCCACATTTAAGCTCTCACGTTTTAGCCTCCAAGCTTCTAAAGTGCTCAAGTGTCCTAGCTTTCCAAAGCTTCAAAAGCTCTCCAACTTCTTCTTCTAATCTTCTTGTTCATCTCTACAAGTAAGAAGTGTTGTTTATTTTAATATTCCACTCCTCTAATCACCTCTTGTGTGTGTCCACTTTGGTTGAGAGGGTTGTCTCAATATCTCCAAAGTGTGAGAGAAGGTTATTGAGCTAAACCAAAAAGCTTTTAGTTTGGTTTTATAGAGTTTCCGGGAAAACTCTTAGGTCGAATCTACCTTGAAAGATTTCTAGGTTCTTAAGAGTTTCCTTAATACTCTAAGGTATGAGTCTACCCGTAAAAGATTGGTTCCTAAGCGAAGTTAGCCTTAAAGCTTAGAGAGATTTTTAAGAGTTCCTTGATACTCTAAGGTACTAACTTACCCGTAAAAATTAGAGATTCTTAAGAGTTTCCTTGATTCTCTAAGGTGTGACTCTACCCGTAAAAGACTGATTCCTAAGCGAAGTAGCCTTAAAGCTTAAAGAGGTTTTTAAGAGTTTCTTTGATACTCTGAGGTTTTGTCATATCCTTTAGACTAGTGAATTCCGACAGTTAGTCGGGACTGGATTAGCCTTTGTTTGGGTGAACCAGTATAAATCTTCTTGTGTTGTTCTTTGTTAACTTTAGTTTTATCTTTCTTATAAAAACAACTAAAACAATACTAAATTGAAAAGGATCCCTCTTCCAGTTATCTGGTCAAAACAGAGGTTGACTACTTTACGTAAATTTCTCATCCAGTTATCTGGTCATCTGAGGTTATATTATTTGTCTTAAAACCTTTCAAGCATTTACTTATCAAATATATATATCCAGTTATCTGGTCATTTACTCTATAATATAATTTGTGTTTGCATTATAACTTAGTATTCATATACTATAGTTATTTAAAACACTATCAAATAAGTTGACTCGGTATTCATATACTGTAGTAAGCTTTGAAGAGTAATAATTATAATATCATCTAAAAAGTTATAATACTATTATTGTTCAACCATTTTTTTCTTAAGTGTTTACAAGTAATTCCGCAATCAACCTGTATAAATCGAAAAGAGGCTATTATCCTCCCTAATAGCCTCGGATCACGATCCAACAGTTGTCACTATTGGAGTAAACCCTAATAACTAATTAGCAACTACTCCAACAGATTTATAGTTACAATACTAATTTAAATACAATAGTTAATGTAATAATAATAACAACGTGAAATCACATTTCAGATTCATTTTCAGTAATTGCAATATGGTATCAGTTAGCCTGTGAGTTAACTTGAGGATAACTCTTAATATTCTGTTTCTTTCTTCTTTTTTCGGTAATTGTTCTCACAACGTCGACGATGGCAACTTCTAATAACTCTTCAGCAAAAGTGGTGAAGATCAAGCATCAGCAAGGAGAGAAACTTACCAAAGAAAATTTCTTTGTATGGCAGAAGAAAGTTAAGACCCTTCTGCTAAGAGGGTATGGACTTCTGTCGTACAATAACGGAAAAGTCGTTCTTGATAGAGGCTTGAAGATCCAGTAAGACCAGCTTCTCCTGGGGTGGATCTTCTCTACTCTCTGGTCAGAGATTATCGCATAAATTGCAGGCGCAGATACCACTGCCGAGGCTTGGGCGCAACTCCAAGAACTCTATGCATCATCATGAGGATCCAGAATTCTTCAACTTTGACAGGAAAATTAAGGTTTGAAGAAAGGAGATCTGGTGATTGACAACTATTTGGCAAAAATAACAAACTAGTGGATGATATTGGTTTTGCTGGAGTCAAGACTTCAACCTCAGAAAAAATTATTTACATTCTCAATGGACTCGATACCGATTTTGAGGCAATTGCTGCTGTGATCTCATCACAGCTTGGGACCAACGATAAGGACACTCCTTCTAAGCCAAGAAGTTCGAAAGGCAAATATAAGAAATTCGCAAGTAATTATGGTTAATGTGATAGCACCAAATCAGAGGCGCGATAGACCAGTATGCCAAATTTGTGGGAAACGTGGTCATATTGCGGTGGCCTGTCACAAAAGATACAACAAGATGCTATATTCGACGCCTCCAGAACATAAAGCTCGACAATTAGCATAGTCTAACAAATCATCTCGTACGACAACTTCGACTGAGATAAACACACTATGGAATCCAGATACAGCGGCCACTGGATACGTCTCAGGTAATCATAGCTATGTGCATATTCTTAAGACGACAGTGAATCATCCAAGTATTATTGTTGCAGATAGATCGTCAGTTCCGGCCATAGGTACCGGAAACTCATTATTCACTAAAAATAAACATGATATGCGTATGAATGATATAACCATATCCCAACTGTATCACACAATCTTCTGTCAGTACATAAGCTCTGTAGTGATAATAATTCTGGCATGTGGTTTGACAAATCTTGTTTTTGTGTTATGAATTTACAGAGTAAGGAATTAGTGGAGAGAGGTCGAGCTCTGGGGCATGTACGAACTTCATCTGGATAATGCAAGGACTATGGAGGCTAATCAGTAGCCACCAGACCTACAGCCACGGCCACTCCCGTGGCTAATTCCCGTGGCTAAATTGATTTAGCCACGGATTTTACCATTTAGCCAGTGAACTTGGCCGTGGCTGTTTCCCTGTTTTCTTGTAGTGACATGACAAAAGCAGTCTCACTAGATTTTTGGCACTCGTGTTTTGGACATATTTTTTCAAAATTAACATTTGATGTCATCAAGAAATTTAATCTCTCTGTAAAATCAATGAAAAATAAAGATTTTGGATGTCATTCTTATGTCATGGCTAAACATCATCACCTCCCATCTTCCTTTGTCTAACTAATTCAGCCTTAGACGTTCTTGATGTGTACATGGATCTTTGGGAACCGGCTCCCGAAACATCTTTGGAAGGACATTATTATTTTATTAATTTCGTAGATGGATCCTCCAAGTTTAATTGGTTATTTATCTTGATGTTAAAATCAGATGCAATAAAAGTGTTCAAATTATTCTAGACATATATTGAAAGACAGACTGGACAAAAATTGAAGGCGGTACAATCGGACAATGGAGGGGAGTTCAGAGCATTCAAAAGCTTCATGTCCGAGTGTGGAATTGAACACCGATGAGCATGTCCATATACGCATACTCAGATGTGGACCGTTGAACGACGTCACAGGCACATCGTGGATATCGGATTGGCCCTCCTTCATCACGGTTCGGTTCCATTACGCTTCTGGCACCATGCATTTACGATAGCAAGCTTCCTATACAATCACACACCATCTTTGATATTGTCTGACAAGTCACCGTTCGAAACATTATTCGGAGTTGCCCCAAATTACAGGGATCTCCAAGTATTCGAGTGTACGATATATCCGAATTTACGCTCAATTTGTAAAAATACGTTCTCTTACAGATCGACTCCTCATATCTTTCTAGGTTACTCGCAATATCATCGAGGTTTTTATGCTATAACCCAAAATCAAGAAAATTTGTGATTTTCAGGGATTGTATATTTTTCGAGGAGGATTTTAGTCAAAATAAATTGCTGACTTCTCCGGAAGAGAATTCTGCAGAGTTCAGTTTGGCAATTCCGGTAGTACACATGGAAGAGGAGGATGATTCTTCAAACTCACTTTCTTTACATGAAGAAGAGGTTAGAGAAAAAATTTCGGAACCTTCGACGGAGTCACTACAGACGGATTTAACTCTAGAAACAATGGAGCCAACACCAACCACATCGGATAACATTGAGGAAGATCAAGTATGTGTTGTATTGCAAGTGGATTTTCCGAAATAAATTGAACCCAGACAGATCTCTCGAGAAACGGAAAGATCACCTAGTTGCGAATTAATGGACTCTGACAGAGAGATGGGATTGACTACAATCAGACATTTGCACCAGTGGTCAAGCCAGTTACAATAAGGATTTTGATTGCAATGGCAGTTACCATAGACTGGCATATAGTCCAATTCGATATCTCTAATATATTTTTATATGGAGTGCTCGAGGAAGAGGTGTTTATGAGACAACTGATGGGATTCATTGATCCTAATCGACTTTCCGCATCACATCTGCAAGTTGAAAAAATCGATATACGGACTTAAACAGTCACCGTGAGCATGGTTCACATGACTAAGAGATATAATGATCGAATTATCATTCAGAGAAAGCACGAGCGATAAATCATTATTCATTTATGATACAGGTGAAGTGTTTGCAATCTTCATCGTATATGTTGATGATATCATCCTCACCAGCTCTTTGGAATTTTTATGATTAAAAATATGATTAAGCCAATTTCGGAAATTAGGGAATTTGGAATAATTTTTGGGAATTCATATTTCACGAGATAAGGACAATTCAATGTTCTTAACACAACATCAGTATGCAAAATCAATTTTCGATAAGGTGGATCTAGTCAATTTGAAACCAACGGCTATTCCAATAGATCCAAAAATTAATTTGTATGATAGTAAAATTCTATATGATTCTCCAACACTATTTAGGCAAGTCATTGGAGCTCTGCAGTACCTTACTATAACCAGACAGGATCTGGCTTTCCTAGTAAACATGCTTGCTCAATTCATGCAAGCTCCTACGAAGGTACATTGGGGAGCTTTAAAAAGATTGTTGCAGTATGTATCAGGAATACTGTTGAGAGGGATACACATCACAAGATCGGACTCAATGTCATTATGTGCCTATTCCGACGTAGATTGGGGTGGTGACAAAAGTGACAGTAGAAGCCAGGGGGCGTTTATAATCTACCTTGGTAATAATCTCATCTCATGGAGCTCAAGGAATAAATATTCAGTTGTGAGGTCAACAACGGAAGCAGAGTATAAAAGTGTGGCAGATACAGTCACAAAATTGGAATGGATCAAGATGCTTTTATCAGAATTGGGCATTTCGGTTCCATCTCCAATAACGGTATGGTGCGACAATACCAGAGCGATTGCTATATCTAAGAATCCGACCCACCATATGAAGTCCAAACACTTTGCAATGCAATATAACATCATTAGAGAAAGAGTCAAGACAAAAACGTTGGAGGTAAGATTCATTAGAACAACAGATCAGACGACAAACCTACTGACCAAACCTCTACCAACTACCTACTGACCAAACCTCTACCAACACCATCTTTTGACTCACTTGCGTCCAAGATCACGGAAGAACTCCCACTTCACCTGAGGAGGTGTATTGGAGCACACCCTAATAACTAATTAGGAACTATTCCAACAGACTTATAGTTACAAAACTAGTTTAAATACAATAGTTAATGTAATAACAATAACAACGTGAAATCACATTTCATATTTATTTTCAGTAATTGCAATAGTCATTGTCTTGTCGGTGAAACGAAATACAATTGCGTTCGATGAACTGGTGAAGGTCCTTAATTAGCATCCATGAAATCCTCCTAAAGATGAGATCGTCGGTGGTAATCACGGCCAATCATACAGAGGTGACGCCATCAACGTTCGACATAATTGGTGCTCACCAATATGGAGCGTTGCGCGATCTGAGAGCCAATAGGAATCACGATTTTAAAGGTGTACGCTGACGTGGTCGACACGGATGCTAGAGCACGAATGTTGAGTACACAATCATTTGCAAGTGCAATATAAGAAATTGAAGCCGTAAAATCGATGCTATAGGAATTAGGAATCACCGTACCAATTTCGACGAAGATCGATCTACACTGATAATTTGGAATATGATTGATCATTAATCGTGCAGAATCTGATTGATGATATACGACTGAAGCATATATATCATGATTGAACTCCATTTTGTAGGCAAGAAAACCGAGAGCGAGGATCTTGTAGTGGATCACAAATTGGGAACGAAACAACGGGTGGACATACTGACCATGCCCCTAGTACTAAAGGCATTCTTAGCTCTTCAACACAACCTCGTGGAGAATTCTCACGAGCTTGAGGGGTATGGGCGTATGTTGTGTGAGATTTTTTAAATTTTTGGTCAATGATTTCATTTGAAGATTTTGTTGTTAATCATGGATGTTAAGTTTTTCTAATATGTTGAACCTAATTAGCAGTACCATAGAAACCTAATCAAAGCTTGACTTAGTCAATGAGTAGTTAAACGTTTGTTAGAAATAACTTATAGTTAGTGTAATTAAGTTACAAGTTAGTTAAAATCATATTGTATAAATTTTGCCTAATTGGGATTGTAATTTTAAAATTCGGAGAGTGCCAGACTGGTCGGAGAACCCCGGACGCGAGCTGCAGATTTCCTGTTTTAACTTTTTCTAATGCATTTTGATTTGAAAATGTATTCCCTATTTCAACTTCTTTATTTTTTTCATTTTCTAATGCATTTTTATTTAAAAAGGTATTCCCTGTTTCAATTTCTTTATTTTTTTCATTTTCTAATGCATTTTGATTTTCTAATGCATTCCCTGTTTCAAATTGAATGTTTTTTTTCCAGAATTTAATGCATTTTGTTTTAAGAATGCATTCCCTGTTTCAAATTGAATGTTTTTTTTCCAGAATTTAATGCATTTTGTTTTAAGAATGCATTCCCTGTTTCAATTTATATATATTTTTTAAGGTTTAAAGTATTTTGTTTTAAAAAACCATTCCCTGCCTCAATTTGAGTATTTTTATCAGAATTTTTATTCAAGAACATATTTCCTATTTTAACTTGGATATTTTCTTCATGTTCTTTGTTTAATCTAGAAAATAAATCAATCTGATCATCCTGATTACAACACTGAATTTGGGTATTTTCCTCAAATGTTGGTTGTCCTGAATTAAGGAATGATTTATTTCCAGTTTTGTCTATTTTGTTATGATCAGGCTGGATTTTTCCAGTTATATCTGATTCATATTGGGTGTTTAAAATGGTTTCATGGTCAGCCTGGTTATTTCCAATCATATCTGATCCATTCTCCATTTTGTTCTGATTTTTAACACTTTTGGTATTTTTGAGTATTTTTAAATTTTTTGTGAATTATTCTAAATTCAGAATCATTGTTATCAATTTTTTCATAAAAAGAACCTTATGATGGAAAAACATCTATTAATTCATTTTGTTGTGTTTTTGGCTTTATTTCATGAAAAGGAAAAATATTTTCCTTGAAGACCACATTTCTACTAATATGGAATTTTTGGTCTTCTAGGCCAAAGATTAAATACCCTTTTTATGTTGGGAGGGTATCTCATGAATATTCCTTTGATTGTTCTTGGTGAGAATTTATGTTCTTTATTGTGTGTGATTGAATAACATAAACATCCAAAAGTTTTTAAAATATTATATTTGGGTTTTTGATTTTGTAAGAGTACTTCAAGGAGACTTGTTTTCTAGGACCGTGGATGTGATCCTATTTATTAGAAATGTTGCAGCCAATACACTCTCCCCAGTATTTTAGAGATATATTGGCTTATATATGTAATGACCTAGCTAGATTAACCAAGCATCTATGTTTTCGCTCAACTCTTGCATTTTCTTGAGGATTATATGGACAAGTGAGTTGGTGAATTATTCTATTATTTTCTAATAGAATTCTAAATTTTTCAGATTTAAATTCTCCCCCATTGTCGCTTCTTATGGTTTTTATGTTTATGCAAAAAAAATTCTTAACTTTTGTTATGACTTTTTAATACATTCATAGGCCATGGATTTATTCTTAATTAATTAGACCCATGTTATTATACTTAAATCCTCAACTATTGTGAGAAAATACTCATATCCATCATGACTAGTTATTGAAAATTTACCCCAAATGTCTATGTGTATTAGATCAAATAAACAATTATTTTTGGATATGCTTTTTGTATATCTAAGTTTAGTTTGTTTGGAAAGAAGGCAAATTTCACAATCTTTATCTAAAAACAATTTGTTTTATGTATTTTTATTACAAAAACTTGTATCAAGAGTTTTTACATCATTTTTTAAAAAATAGTCTATTTCCTTGTTCTTGATTAGCACACCAACTTTTTTAGAGGATATATGCCCAAGCCTATTGTGCCAAGTTCTAGAATCTAGGGATGTATTTACAAAATCAGAAATGAGTTTTTGAGCTATATAAGTAGAGCCCATCTTGGCATCTACCCTTCTCAATCACTTTCCCTGATTTGTTTCCCTGAAAAAGGCATTTTTCACTATCAAATAATATTTCTAGATCACTATTTAATTTATTTACTAAAATTAAATTAACTTTAAATTGGGGAATGTAGAGTACATCTCTTAGTTTTATGTTTTTTGAAAGAGTTATTGTTCCCATGGATTTTACCCTACATACTTCACCACTAGGTATTATGATAAAGTGTTCTTGCTTCTTAGTTAGAAGCTCATCAAAATATTGAAGATTCCCAGTCATATGCTGGGAGGCTCCAGTGTTTATAATCCATTCTTTATTTAAATTTATCGTATTATAGGCATAATAATTATTTCTGAATTTTAAAGCAATAAAAAATATTTCACACCATTGGACTTGTTTATAAAGTCTTTCAGCATGATAAGTTCTTCATTGGTCATGGTTGGAAGGGTAGCAGTTGTGGTCTAATTTGCGCTTTCATACTTTGCCTTTTTATTCTTGTTTTCCTTCTCCCCATTGTCTTTTTTCTTTTCTGGAAAGCCTACTAGATGAAAGCATTCCTTCCTAGTATGACCATAACATTCCGTCTTACTATAACAACTTCCTAGCATTCCTCCCCATTGTATTTTGAAGTATCTAATTTCTTTCCACTTCTACTAAATCTTTCTTTTTCATTCACTTTCTTAGTAAAAAATACATAAGATTCTATTTTGGTATTGTTTTCTCTAAAATCTGTTTTATGTTTTTTTTCTTGACTAATCAGATAAAAAATTCTAATCATACTTGGCAACTCATCATATGATAGAATTTGACCTCTTAGGGCTTTAAAATCTTTATTCAGTCCTAAAATGAACTGGCGAATTTTGTCTTTCTCCAATTTCTCATTAAATTTTGGAGCACATTTATCACAAAATTCACAGTCATCTAACTCTACTTTTTTATTCCATAAAGCCTTAAATTTATCATGATACTCAATCACACTACTATTTCCTTGATGAGATTATTTAACTCATACTTTATTTGGTTGTATTTTGGGACATTTATTTGATTATACCTCTCTTGCAAATCTGTCCAAGCTGCGTAGGCCTTTTCAGTGTGCATTAGAGTAGAAGCAATTTGCGAAGATGACCCATCCACCAGGACAGCACCAAACTATTAACAGTCTCCCATGCTTCGAAATCCTTATCATCAATGCTTTCTGGCTTCTTAAACTTTACCGTTGATGAAAGAAATTTTCCTCGACACAAGACAATCTCATGGCATTAGCCCAAGTTGTATAATTGGAATCACCTACCAATTTATCCGAAATCATTTGGGCCCCAAGATGGTCACCAAAATTCAGAAAATAAATCGAATCTCTGTCATTCAGTGTTGAAGTGTGACGAGATTTTCTTGTTATTTTGGAATGGTGGGTGTGATACGTTCTGTGATGAGAGGATTTTTGACGATGTCTTGGGGAAATCAACGGACTCTGGCGTGGTGGATACTGAAGAATTTGCTTGGCCGTTGACGGAATTGTTCCTGTGGAGTTGGCGGAGGTTGAGCCAGAGTCTGCCTTATCGTCGCTAGAGGAGGCAGACTTGGATAGGGTGACTTTGGATGCGGAAGTGCGGTTGGATTTTCCAGCTGATACCATCTTAAATTCGAAGGGCGCCAGACTGGTCGGAGAACGCCGGACGCGAGCTGTAGATTTCGTGCCAGAAATCGTGAACGGAGAAGAAAGGTTGAAAATGTTAGGTTTAAACTCTAAACTACAATAAACCGGTAGTTTGAGTTTGAACCGTGATTATCAGTGTTAACATTGTATTGAATTAACTTTGTTGTAATATATTGTATTTAAAATTAAATATTACAACGTTTAAGAAATTGATTAACAAATAAAACAGAGTTTTCTTTATTTATTTGTTGGGAAGTCCGATGTGCTGCTGGGCTGCCTTTGATTAATTGGCCCATTTACTCTTTTATTTGATTTGAAAACATTGTGCTTTAAACCCTGCAGATCTTCATATTCACCTCATTCTCCCAGGGTCTAATTGCCAGCAAGTATGTTAGTTCTTTCATATTACAATCAAGTCCATAACCAGTAATTTACAGTTTATCTAATTACTTGTTATCTTGCTAATTACTTCTTTAGTAATAACATCATATTAAATTCACTAAGAGTTTGATTCAATCCACGATTTAAGTGTAATCCTATACAAATGATAGAACGCCATTTGAGGTCAAGTTGTTACATCGATTCACAGTCGGTGCCCTCCTAGTATGTATCTTATAAATACCTGATCAGACATATCATCAAAGGCCCACCAGGCCATCACTATACATTGGGCAGGTAAGAAGTGAATTTTGAGATATTTGCAAGGTATGACTACACATGACATTCTTTTTGCACTATATATCATCATCTTTTCGATTAGAAACATAATACAGACGCAGATTGAGCTTGATGTGTGGATGATAAAAGAAGTACAAATGGATTTAATATATTTCCTGGCATACAGTAACTTAGTATCATGATCAACTATGATAACTAAAGGTTGCATGTTCATCTACTGAAGTAAAATATCACATTCTTGCTTATGTAGCTTATGCAATAGTTTAGATACGAAAGAAATTGATTTATACAGGTTACACATACGAAAGAAATTGTGGACAGATAACCTACGTGCTAAATTTATGACTCATAATCCAATATTTAATTCCCGTACGAAACACATGAAAATTAATTTTAACTTTGTGTGGAATATAGTCAGAAATGAGATATTACAATTTACAAGTAACCCACATGATAGTACGAGGTCTGACACACAGACCACGATACTAAAAGACGTATCCCAAAATATCTAGTACGTAGAGGAGAGGGAGTACTGGTGATACAACATCCCAAACTCGGTCAGAACATACTAGCAACTAAAAGTCTGGATAGCTCGATATGAGATGAGATACTTATTCTAGGTTTGGGGAGGTCCTGAGTCAACTCATGGGAAGATCGACTTTCCCAGAGGTCGACTTTCCTGGGACTCGACTTCTGAATAAAGTCGAGTCCTAAAAAAGCCGGACCCTAAGGAAGTCGGTCCCAAGAATGTCGACCTAGGACAAGATCTGATCAGTTAGGCAGCTAGGCGGTTACTGCTCAAATAACCAGATTACCCCCATAAAAGTCCTATAAATAGGAGGCATCTCTCACTCATTAAGGCAGGTCATTTGGAGTGAAGTAGTCCCAGCGAAGCAGAGCTCTGAGCACTTGAGTTCCGTCTTGTTTCCCCACAGAGTTCCCCGCCTGGCGCTTGTTGGAAGCGTCTTGGAGTACTGGTCAGGTTCCACCCTCATCACGACATATCTACAATAGATCAATTACCTGAAGGATTCACGAAACCAATATCGTCCATTAATTAACTGGACAGATTGAGTGAGAATATGTTAAACCCAATTGTGTATAAATTAATATCATCAATAAGAAGCAACATGATTAATAGATCATTTGCAATATCTTGGTCTTCTTCTTTCTTTTGCTCCTTCTCTCCTCCTCACTCTTCTATTGATTTATAAGGATTTCACATTTATTTCATGTAAGATCAATAATATTTCTTGACTGCAAATTAATCATTCTAAATGTGATTTTTCTCAAGATATATATATCTCGATTATTAGATTCTATTGGCGCGCCGATTGATCTTGCATGCTAAGATTAAAGCTACCATGAACAAATATCTCAATTCCAACAATGTTTGTTGGGAAACTGTGAGCCTTTCCCAACCTTGCTAGTTAGTATCTTCAATTTATCTAATTGTTTTATTATTATCATTTTTGTACGTTTTATGATCGTGTTTTTCTGTGATTAACCTCATATGAATCATTTGTAGAGTTATCTTTCAACAATGATTGAGTTTTATAGATAGTTACATAGAAAATATATGAAAAAAAAAAGAATAATATAAAAGAGAAAAAATATATCTTTTTTTTATACCTTTTTTGGATATATTTATAATTTTATTAATTTTAGGAGATTTTTTTATCGATTTTACTGATAGTAATATATAAAGCAATAACCCTAAATCTATATCACATCTCATTCGATATTTTTGACTTCTGGCGGCGCTGCGAAATAAGATCTCACTCTGAGATCAGGCGACTTCAACAACCCTCTTCGACTTTCTGTGACTAAGCGATTTCAATCATTTCATCTCGATTAGGCAAGTGGCTGATTTTCGATATATATCTCATTCTTATTGAGTGACTTTGTTTATCTTCCTCATGTTCCATATATGCATATTTTCTCGATACTATTTACATATCTATACTTCTAAGTATTTGAATGGAGTGGGGTCACTATAACCTAGATCCAACTACAGTGGTCTTTATTCATTTAGGTCCCAAATACGATTTGTGCGGAATTTATTATGGTTAGGTTAAGTTGTTATCTAAATGTAGGTTTATTTGGTGCCTCGTACCCTTAGTTCATATTATTTTTAGTTTATTCTAGCTTATATTGTTATACAATTTAACTCCTTCAATTTTAACTAGGGTTGTAGTTTTATCTTATTAATTCAAGAGTATCTGTCATATAATGTCTATTTTTTTGCATTGTAATATTTATGTAGTTATAATTTATAGATAATTAGTTGTAATCTTCAATTAATGAGATGAAGTTTTATATATATTATATCATTATTCAAAATTTTGGGAGAATTTCATTTGTCTTTCTAGAAAATTTTCTTCTTGATAATTAAAATCTAGAAAGAGTTTTAATAAAACATATCTATATAAGTATATAACTAGGTTTCAGAGCTAATTGGAAAGAATCGATCGACCTTTGGTTCATTTTCCCATTTGCTTCTTTTTTGGTAATTAATTTTCTTTTTCATGTAATCAGATCACTGATAAGAACTCAGTTTAGAGCCAGCGAGTGATAGAGAGTAGGGATCGCAGAGCACCGTCGTAGTAAGCGGAGTGTTTAGGGTTTGGCAGAATCCAAGTGACGTGAGGGGGAGAGGGAGAGACGCGATTAGAAAATGTTGGAAAGAACCAAAAAAGTTATATTAAAAATAATAAAGAGAGTTATTTATATAAGTAACTAATGGGCCTATAAGTAATGGGCCAGACTAATACTGAATAAGAGATAACTGGATTAGACTAAGTAATTAACTTAATGATAATGGATTAGCTTAGAGGTTTTAACACCCCCCCTCAATCTGGAGAGTGTATGTCATGCATTCCCAGATTGGGCAAC
Source organism: Zostera marina (assembly GCA_001185155.1). Classification (NCBI taxonomy): domain Eukaryota; kingdom Viridiplantae; phylum Streptophyta; class Magnoliopsida; order Alismatales; family Zosteraceae; genus Zostera; species Zostera marina. The sequence continues at coordinate 349,040 of LFYR01000811.1, forward strand.
AATCTTCTTAAGGACTCAAGGTTCGCAGGTTTTGTCAAAATATCTGCAAGTTGCATGTTTGATGAAACATGTGAGAGATAAAAAATAAGCCTGCTAAGTAGTGATATCTCACCAAATGACAATCAATTTCAATGTGTTTTGTTCTCTCATGGAACACTGGGTTAGAAGCAATGTTGATGGCTGCTTTAATGTCACATTTGAGAATTGGTTTTGCATCAAGAGTCACCTGCAGATCTTTTAAGAAGTAGGTTATCCAAAGGATTTCACATATAGTGGAAGCCATGGATCTATATTCACTTTCTGCAGAAGACCTAGAAATTGTAGATTGTTTCTTGGATTTCCAAGAAACTGATGATCCTCCAATTAGGATGCAGAAGCCAGCGATAGATTTCCTGGAGATTGGGCAATCTGCATCACAGTATGCATTGATTGTCATAGGTGAATCTCTCATGTATAAAATTCCTTTACCTGGAGCATTTTTAATGTACTTCAAAATCTTAATGCCTGTTTGAAAATGTGATACCTGAGGATTTACCAAAAATTGGCTTAAAAAACTAACAGCATAAGCAATATCAGGTCTAGTGATAGTTAAGTATAGTAGTTTCTCAACCAGTCTTCTGAAATTTGATATATCTTTTAGAGGAGCATTTTTTTATCACAATGAGGATTGTGTTTGATGGGAATAGATGATGGAGATGATCCTAATTGACCAAATTCATGCAATATATCTAATGCGTATTTTCTTTGGGAGATAAAAATGCCTTTTTTTGATTGAGAAACCTCAATACCAAGGAAATACTTGAGCTTACCCAAGTCCTTAATATGAAATTGCTCATGAAGATGTCTTTTTAGACTATTTATTTCACATTCATCATCACCTGATATTATAAGATCATCCACATAGATTAATGAGCATGTATATGATGTTTTGGTATTTTTGAAGAAGAGAGTATAGTCAACATGAGATTGTGTATAGCCAAATGTAGTCAAAGCCTTTGTTAGCTTCTCATACCAGTTTCTGTTGACCTGTTTAAGGCCATAGAGTGACTTTTTTAATTTGCACACTCTCTTATCATCTGGTTGTAGCATGCCAGGGGGAGGAGACATGTATATGTCTTCAGATAAATCCCCATGTAAAAAGGCATTACTGACATCCATCTGGTAGATCAGCCAATTTTTGATGGATGCAACAGCTAGTAGAGTTCTAACAGAGGTGATTTTAGCAACTAGGGAGAAAGTTTCTTTGTAGTCAAAACCCTCAATTTGGGTATGACCTTTGGAAACTAATCTTGCCTTAAGTCTTTCTACTTCCCCATTTGATTTGTGTTTAACCTTGTAAACCCATCTTGAGCCAATTACTTTTCTGTCTTGGGGCTTGTTGACAATGTCCCAAGAGTCTGGTTTAGTTCAAGGGAAGCAAGCTCATCATTCATGGCTTGAACCCATTGTTGGTTTTGGGATGCTTCTGAAAATGACTTGGGTTCAATAGATGTAGAGATTTTGTCAAGGTAATCTATATATGAGGTGCTGAGTCTCTTATATGTTAAGTAGTCATGCATTGGGTATGATGTAGCTTTAGATTTGCCAATGCTAGTGACAAATGAGCAGTAGTAGTAATCTAATCTTTTAGGTTTAGTGATGATTCTTTTTGTACCTTCTGGTAGAATTAGGGAATTTGGGTTTGAGTTCATAGTTTCAGTGTTGATGTTTGTATTTGGGAATTAAATCTCATTCTCACCTTCATCAGATTGGTTTGATGTTGGTGTGGGGTCTGATTGATCAAATGGACAGTGGTCATTGAGAATCACATCATCTTGAGTAGTTTCCTACCTATGGTTTGAATATTGTTGAGTGGGGTTGTTATTTTCTAGAAGTGAGAAGATTTCTTCATAGAACTTAACATCCCTACTTATGGTCACTTTGTTTAGGGATAAATCATATAGTATGTATCCTTTTTGTGTAGTAGAGTTACCTAAGTAGATGCACTTCTTTGCTCTTGGAGAGAATTTGTTCTCTCTGACCAGTGTAGTTGCAAAACAGAGGCAGCCAAAGCTCCTCATCCTGTCATAGTAGGATTTTTATTTTTGAGTAACTCATATGGAGATACTCCTTCTGTATTTTTGGATGGTAGCCTATTTATAATGTAGACTGAGTGTAATATTGAATATCCCCACAGACTGATTGGTAGAGAGCATTGCATTTGCAATGCTCTAGCCACATTCAGTATATGCTGGTGTTTCCTTTCCACCACCCCATTCTGTTGGGGTGTGTGGGGGGCAGCTAGAAAAGTGTATGACTCTCTTTTGGGATAGAAAGTCATTTATTTCCTTTGAAAGGAACTCACCACCATTATCTGACCTAATTTTTGTGATGTTTTTTTTGAATTGAGTTTCAATCATGCCGTAGAAGTTTTTGAAGGTTGAAAAACATTCAGATTTATGGGAAATTAAGTAGATCCATGTTGACCTTGAATAGTCATCTACCAAGGTCAAAAAATATCTTTTGCCATCAATGGTGGGGGTGGGAAAATTCCCCCACACATCCATGTGTATGAGCTCAAATGTGCTGGATGATCTAGATGCAATCTTAGGAAATGATGATCTAGATTGTTTAGATAAATGGCATACATCATAAACTTTAGAAGAAATAAAAGTAGTATCAGCAAGTAAATTAAATTGTTCAGAATATATTTCAGTCTATTTGGGGAGGTGTGCCCCAATCTGTTATGCCAAATGTCTGAAGATACGGCACCCAAAAAAGATATATTGGAGAGTTCATGATGTAAGCAGTAGAGACCCTTCTTTAGTTCAGCTTGACTAAGAGTCTTCATCATTACCTTGTCAACAATCAAAGCATAGTATTTAGTAAATTGAATAGTATATTTGTCTTCAATGGTCAGCTTACTCACAGAGAGAAAGTTAACCTTAAAGATTGGAATATAATAGACTCCTTTTAGAGTGATAGTAGATGAGATTTTGATATCACCTTTGGTATTCACCTCTTGGGTGGTACCATTAGGTAGATTCATAGTTATAGAGTCACATTTGTACAATTTTTTGAATAGTGAAGCATCCCCACAAATGTGTTCAGATGCCCCTGAATCGATAATCCAGAAAGGATTTGTCATATTGTTACTGGTGATACAGTATCCCGAACACGGTCACAACCTACCAGCAACTAGAAGTCCGGATAGCCTAAGATGAGTTAAGGTATCTATTCTAGGGTTGGGGAGGTCCCAAGTCGAATCCTAGGAAGATCGACTTTCCTGAGGATCGACTTCCCTGGGATCGACTTCTGAGTAAAGTCGATCACCAGGAAAGTCGACCCCCAGAAAGTCGATCCCGGGACCCAATCTGATCAGT